>JAQZBX010101516.1:0-11262 GCA_029593785.1 Cabassous unicinctus
TACAATGAAATATTATATGGCAATAAAAAGGAATGAAGTACTGACACATACTACAACATGAATGAATCTTGAAAACATTATGCTAAGTGAAATAAGCCATTCACAAAACTCCAAATACATATAAATGGCTAAATTTAGATGAAATGTCCAGCTTAGGCAAATTAAAGAGGCAGAAAATAGATTAATGGTTGCCTAGGACTGGGGGAGATAGAGAAGTTGTGGGTAATGGCTAAAGGCTGTGGAATTTTTCTTTGTGTGAAAATATTGTAAAATTAAGTTTTATTGATGGTCACGATTCTGTTATTATACTAAAAGTCATTGAACATTTTAAATGGATGAATTTTATAATATGTGATTTAGAGTTCAATGAAGCTCTAAACAAAAAAAGATGACAGTTTGTAGGCGGAGATGCTTGGAAGTGTATGGTGTGACCCTCGGGCCCATGCTTTTCACTGCTATGACATAGTACCTTTTAATGGATTTAAAAGCTATTTATAAAAATTATGTAAAATTCTGTCGGTGATGGCTATACTATTGCTGTAAATTACTAATATGAGCTCTCAGCTGAAAAGTTAAAATAGTACAGAGAAGTTTGAACAATGATTAAGCAATTATCTTCAAGAGTATGAAGAATTATTTCCACTCAAAAGACCAATGCTGTAATTTCTAGACTGTTTCATATTTTCTCTAAATAAAAACTATTTTAGTTTTCAACAAGAAGTATTTGCCATTGGGTCTAAGAAATTATTTTTTTGTATTAAAGGTACTTGAAAGGCACAAATGAGGGGGGAGTAGGCTAATCTATATGGGAAACTGAAAGTTAGGTAACAATGAATTCCTGGTTGTTTAGGGGCAGCCTAGTCCATCTTTTTAGCACTTGCATTCTATGAATTCTCAGTCCCAATGTGTGTGAATATGTACATGGTAAGCACAGGCACAGCTGAGCCCTAAAGGGAGTCAAGAGTGCAGTTTCTGTGGTCAAGTGGTCAAGAGTGCAGTATGTGGTCACGAGTGCAGTTTCTGAGGTCAGACTGTCTGTCATTGGATCTTGGCCCCTTCATTTATGAACTGTGTGACCTGGGATGCTTGACATCTCTGTGCCTCTGTTACCTTGGCTGTAATATTCACTATTAATAGTGGTGGGTATAGTAGTTTGGCTCTCTCAAACCTCACTCTAACCTCATTCTGCACTGCTCTCCTCTACTATGGAGGGTAGAAACTTACCTGTGCATTTGCATTTATAGGTCCGGATATAAACTGATTAGCTAATTGGCTACATTCATACAAGTTTAGAATATGGAAGTGAAGCAGAATTTCTTTTCCTTCAATTCATCTTCCTAATAATTGATTGATTGTGGAAAGCAAGGTGGTGGAGATATGACGTTTACCTGCCACATTTTCCAGAACTCCTTCTCCACTGTCTTGGGTGTATAGAGGCAATTGTGGTGGTAAAAATAGTGGCAGTGCATCTTAATTCTACTTTCCTGATTACTGGGTATCAGATATGATGGTTGTTTTTCATTCAAAACATCAAGGGGTGTACAATTGTGGGTAATAGCAAAAAAATTGGAAATGGCTTAAATGTGCATTGATTGAGAACGAGTTAATTATGGCACCCCTTTACAATGAAATATTAAACAATTTTGTAAAGAATGATGTGTATCTACACATAGAAAGAGGTCCAGGATATAAAGCAAATATATATATAAGTGAATATATATATATATATATATATATAAAAGTGAATAAAGCAAAATGTAGACTAGTAGGCATAAAATGAATTCATTTGGAATTTTTAAACTTCACACATTCCTGTGTTTGTTTGTTTTTACCATTTACATATATTGGTGTTATCATAAATAAACAATTTTGGAGATAAAAAAATTAAGTGGTGGTCTCAAGAGCAGTAGCCTTCCTGGCAGGTCAGTTCTGTATTGTTTTGGGAGATGTTCCCGTAGGCCCTGTAAAGATCTTGCTACTCCAGTCCATCCAAGGGTTTTGTATAAAGTACTTTGTAAATATAATTCCTTCCAGTTTCAAATCCCTTGAGTGGTTTCTTTTTCCTGGGTTGAACTGTTACCAATGTAGGAGTTGTTAACTAGGAGTGGAGCTGCTTTGTCTTAGAGGTCAAAGCAGCGAGTGCTGAGGAAAACTATTGAAGGCTGGAAGGGTAGTGACTTTGCTGTGCCACGACAAGTATTTGGTAAAACTAATAATTGCAATACCTTAGAAAGCAGATCATGGGACATCTGAGTCTGAGGCTCTGAGAGAATAGGTTAGAAAAAGTAAGAACGGTGGTAAGTGATAGATGTACTTGTTGCTTTTAGCCAAGTATTAGAGAGAGAAACTGAAATAGGAATTGGCTGGTTTGAAGAAGAGATGAGGGGAATACAGCTCTAGCTCTGCTAAGGCTGACTTCCTGGCTGTGGCCTGTAATCAATATTGACTTAGAGCCAATTGTTTTGGGGCCTCACAGCTTGGAAAGGTCATTTGTTTCTGCACCTTGGACTACAAGAATAAAATTGTGACCCCAGTCTTCTTAAAAGACTCCCATTTAGTATTCTTGGCTGGACAATAGGAGCAAACCTCTTGGCAAGGAGTAAAATATAGACAATAAGATCCAAACCAGTGGCAAGATTAAAGGTGTTTCTTTTGGATTAAAGCCTATTGTTTCAGATGTCCTCACTGCTGGCAAAGCACAGAAACCAGGGTCTGGCACATAGGAAACTCAGTAAGAGTTATTGTTACTATTGTTTTTTGAAATAGCAAAAGGAGAGCTAAGACTTTTTTTCCCCTGAGAATATTGGGACCCCCTACTAAAAGAAAAGCAACTTAAATTTCAACCAATAATCATTTCTAATTAACGTTATGTTAATTTAGGATTAGTAGTGTTAAGCAAGATCCATGATGATGTTTTCTAGAAATTCAAATGATCACCAAACACATTTATTCTATGAAGTCTTTGTCTTCAACAGCTCACAACCTATCTGGATAGAGCAACACATTATAGTACATTGTCCTAGAATATACCATTATAAATCCTATTACAAAAATTTCAAGAATATGATAAAGGGGATAATTAATTTTTCTTGGGTTTAGGATTGTAGAAGACTTTTAAAGGAGGTAAAATTTCAGCTGAGTGTTAAGGGATGCAGTGAATTTGATGAGGCACAAAAAGTGACAAGAAAGGACATTCTAGGTAGAGGAAACAGCAAGGAGTGTGAACGAACATATTGTGTTCAGGAAACGGCAAGAACTCTGAGTTGGCAGGTGCAAAGTGAACCTGCAAAATAAGCTGCTAAATGCTATGGTGGGTGAATTTCTATACAGTATTAGTAAAGTTTATGTGGAAAAAATGATGCCTGCCTTAGTCAGGCAACCTCCAACTGCTAGGAGAGTGATGGGTTGAACACCGGAATGTGGTTGCCAGTATTTTCCTAGCAAGTATAACAGATTAGTTAAAAACAGACCAATAAAATCATACATATTTTATTAAATGAAAATATAAGCTAGAGAGAGGAAGGGATTTGTAAGGTAACTGAGGATAAAATGCGGTTTCCTTTAGTGGTTAATGATTTCCTGTTGTCATTTAGATCTTTATTTGAAAAATGACTTTCAAAAGGTAAGATAGCTGACACCAAGTAGAATTCTTCAGGCTTTAGACCAGCATAGTGGTTCTCAACCAGGAAAAATTTTCCTCCCCCAGGAGACATTTGACAATATCTGAAACATTTTGGGGGTTGGTGGAGTTATACTACAGTCACTTAGGGGGTAGACGACAAGGATGCTACTAAACTCCTACAATGCACAGGTCAGCCCTCACAACAAAGGATTTTTTGGCCCAAAATGCCAATAGTACCAAGGTTGAGAAACTCTCATCTAGAGCCATGTATATTTTCAATGTGCTCCTGGTTTTCTGACTTGCTTTTGCCTCTTAAAAACTTTTCAATGTATATACATGAGTAAGTATACACACATATTTATTTTCTATGTTGGCTGAGGGCATAGATGCAATACCATGCCAATAGCAATGAACACACCTTGCACCCAGATTTTGGTTTATAATTCTATTCTTCAGTAAAAGGAACCAGGGCTCCTGGGAGAAAAGGTTGATTCTAGGATTGGAGCAGAAACACAAAGGGTGAAACTGGAGCATTTTGTAGAGCCAGAAAGTAAGCAAGTGCTTTAAAGAAACCCCACAATGATGGGAGTATGTAAAAAAGACACAGAAGCCAACTGAAAGAGTTCCCATAGACCAAAGTTGGCATAATTTGAGCAAGAAAGTAATCCAAAGTACAAACTATATATCCATGAGTACATACTGACATAAGTAAATGACTGAATAAATAAATAAATGGGGGATAATAGACAAATCTCTCATGCAGAAGAATTGCAAATAATTTATGTAGATACTCTGCCTTCAAAGACCTAGTACATAACTCTGCACTCAAGTGTGGGCTGCACATAGTGAGTTCCTTCCGTAAAGTTCAATATGGAAATGGGGCAAAAAGAGTAGCTTTGCAGTGGAGAAACCTGACAAACACTACCTCAGTCAGGTGATCAAGGTTAACATAAATAACGATAAATTATTTTGTTAGAATGTACCCTCGAAATTATTTGATGAAAGTGGCACTTTATTTGTGTCAACCTATTCCCCCAAATTTATAATCCCAGTCTAATTATGAGAAAAGCATCAGACAAATCCTAATTAATGGACATTCTACAAAAAACCTGACTAGTAGTCCTCAAAAGTGTCAATGTTACAAAAAATAAAGTGTAAGAAACTGTCACAGCTGAGAGGAGCCTGAGAGGAGATAGCAAGTGTAATGTATCCTGGGTTGGATCCTAGAACAGAAAAAAGGACATTTAGGTAATAACTAAGGAAATCTGAATAAAGTATGGACTTCAGTTAATTATAATGTATCAATATTGGTTCATTAATTGTGATAACTATCCCATACTAATGTAAGATGTTAATAATAGTGTAGTATGGGGTATCTGGGAACTCTGTATTTTCTTCTCAATTTTCTGCAAATCTAAAACTGTTCTAAAATTAAAAGTTTACAGAAAATAAAGTCTTTGCACAATAATTCACAATGCCAGAACTGTAATATAACTATGTTTTTGGGGTCCTCGGTGACTTCTATGTGAGGTCTCTTGAAGAGACTATTTTAATTTTGCAGCTTCCTGAAAAATTATACTCTGTCCCTAGGTATAAGTAAGATTCATGTTAAGCTAAATTTTACTATGATGTAAATCGGGTTTCCTTATGATATACTTTTATTAGAGAATTTTTATTTTATTTTATTTAGTGAAGCAGATGATAGATTTTGTTTTCTCTTCAACCAGTCATAGCGATAAGGTTCCAGAGAAATAGCTACCCCTTGCCTACTCTATTTCACATGCTCTGCTATTCCTTGATCTGGAATAGCAATAAATAGCCTTATGATTGTTACTGAAAATCTCTTCAACATATCTTAGTAAACACACTGGATTTTTGCTGTTTTTGAAAAGGGCATGTTTATGTCAGAGCAGAATAAATTGCTTGCTGGCACATTGCTCATATTTCTATTAGCACTTATTTATTTGTACCTTATGTAATAATGATGGTGATAATCCTGCACCATAATATCTGGAGACGCGCTAAGATCCACCCATGCATTATCTCCTTTAATCCTCAAAGCATCTCATGAGGAAAGTATTGTCATCTTACTTTATAAATGAGAGATCTGAAGCCTAGGAGAGGTTAAGAAACTTGTGTGAAGTCTTCCAGCTAATAAGCGGCAAAGCTGGATTCAATTACTTCCAGATCTGTCTGACTGCAGACCTTGAGCTTCTCCTGCTAGATTATGGCACTTGTTATTTACATACCAGTGTCCCTCTACTAGACTTGAAATCCTTGGTTGCAAGAATTGTGTTTTACCCATTTTGGGGTCTCCAAACATAACCTAGAGCCATACCTGGCAAATGTGTTCGCTACATTCATTCTTGCTCTCCTCTTAATTCATAAACTTGGTTAAATCACTTAATTGCACGTAAGAAAAATCCTCTCAATTATTTTCAACTGTTCATATAATAAAACTTTATGGGAATTAACACGGCCAGAAGCCTATGCTTACAAAATCATATAGAAGAAAAACCCATTCCCACTTGAAGCTGGGTGGTAATTATATGTGCCACTGAAACTCAGTTGGATTGTAGCCCTGTATTGGGGCTTGGCATTCATTTTCCCCTTGGACAAGGAAAGCCATTCTTGCCCTGCCTTTTAAAACTCAGGTAAAGGAATTCTTGTCGACAGAGCATGTGAAATTATTAATGTTTGTCCATAGATTCTGGATGTGACCTCAATGCCTAAAAACTCAAGGCTCATTCAAATTGCTATTGGATAGCATGAAGCTCTCTTTTATGACGGAGTAGTGAGGTATGTAATAGCAATTTTATAACAAGATATTTCTATATTGAGAGCCACTGGGTTAAAATAATGAGTATTGTATGTCAGATTCTATAGATTTGTTTGTACTCTACCCTGATAATATGAATCTAGCACAAAGCACCCATCTCCCTTCACCTGAAGAAGTGGTTTATCATCACAGGTATGATGTCCTGCTTACCTGACATAATCAAAGGAAGATAATTCCTTTGCTGCACCTAGTCATATTCTAAGTGATATTGCATATTTTCAGATTTGTGAGAACTTTCAGCCAAATCCAAAACACCCCCTCTTGTCCATGGTTTTCTCTCTCTGGGCTTACATGGAGTGGAAATTCACTGTAGCTCTTTGAACAAGTTGAATTAATTTGCTTAGGTTTTCGTATGAACTCTGACATCCTCATGCAATTATGGTGCTCTATATTTGGGACTCACAATGAGGCCAGTTCCAGGCTAGAGTGGGTGCTGGGTGGTAAGTGAGCAGGGCAGACATGAAGCCAGCAGCCCTGATTCCTAATCTCCATTTGCTGCTAGCTAGCTCTGTGACACTGGGCAAGGCCCTTTTCCTTCTTGGAGCCTGGGCTTCTCCTTTGTAAAACAAAAGAGAAAGAGTGGGTGATCTCTGAAACTAACCTCTTATAGTTCTGGGATTCACACTGTAGGAGTGCAGGCATGGAAGGCACACTGTGGCCTATGAGGTCTTTGCACTCTGATTTCATTAGTAATCAGTCCGAATTTCTATACCTCTGAGTGCTGGATGGAACACAACTGTCTGAAAAGAATTTATCTACTTTGTTGTAGGAAGATTTATATTAAGGGAGATATATAAGTTTGATCTTATTTATAATTTTCAGAGAAGCATGTAAGTAATAAAAGGAAATTGATGGTAGAAAGCTATGTGAATCTCTTGGGCTCAAATAAAAACAAAATCCAATTAATTTTGACCCAGATAAGAGCCTGTGTCCTTACTTGGTTGTTTTTATGCCACCAAATGACCTTTTGAAAGATGTTGCTCAACTACTGCTTCAGAAAGTGGCTATTTGAAGGCATGTCCTGGGTTCTATATACCCCCACATGGAGAAATAGATTAACCTGACAAAAATAGGTCACAGAAGCACCAGACTATAACCTGGGCATGAGAGAGTCATAGAGCCAATTGGAGCTAGAGAAACAAGTATTCAGAAAGAATTCTGGAGGAGTTTATGGGATTTAGGGGTGGCTTTTTTATCCAAGACAGGAGGAATAGTAGAAGCATATCAAGTTCCTCATCCCCAGGTGACCTTTCTAAGGAGAGTTCTGGCAATGTATGTCCCTGGATAGGCAATAGTCTGGGCAGGTAGAGGGTGGTCTGTGGAATTCCAGAGCAGTATGACATTTCTGCCCAAGTAAATTTAAGTTCATAGGAACAGAATGGGAGCTATGCTGAGAATAGGCTGTTGGGGGCAAAGGTGGAAGATCAGAGTTCAGTTAAGAAATTATTGCAATAATCCAGGTTAAAGCATCAGGATGATAGCAATGAGATAGTGAGAACTGGTCAGATTCCAGATATCTTTGAAGGTAGAACCTAGAGTATTTGCTGGGATGTATCAAATTTGAGATGTTTATAATGCATTGAATTAGATATTTCCAGTAAGCAGTTATATATGCAAATCATTTAATCCTCCTAACAACCTTAGGATGTAGATTTTATCTTTATCCTGATTATATGTGGGGCAAGTGAGGCCATTAAAAGATAAGGTTTCCAAGAGCATGCAGAAAGTCTGTGAGAGGTGACATTTGAATTCAGGCAGTATGTATTCAGTTACGTTTCTCACCACTTGAATTTGCTGTGTTTCCCAACTCCTTCCATGTAAGCCCAAGAAAATGGATAAAGTGACTATGATTGTAGGAGAAGTAAAGAGGTTGACAGATCTAGGTTTCCAAAGAGTTCTCATCATCTATATTCAGATACTAACATGACATTTTATCTAAGTCTAATGAGTAGTTTTTATAAATTAATATTTACTAGAGCTGTGGAAAAAATGCTTAGTCAATATAACAAATATTCCAAGAATTCTGTATGAGGCTTCATTCAGTCATTCTGTTAGTCATTCAGCAAATATTTATTGAGCCCTGATGTGTACCACGTACTGCAGTGCAGAAAAGATTGAAGTTCTTCCCCTCAATAAACTTATTTTTTAAGTTTAAGGGATCAGCGTAAATCAAATGACTGTATATCTAAAATTTTAACTAAATGAAAGCTATGAAAGAGAGATGACAGCTATGGGGGACCAAGGGCCTAAGCAGAAGAAAGATTATATGCACAGGCCAGATACAGAGAATTAAGGAAAAAACGGCAATTTTCCACATACTAAATTTCATGGGGGATATTCCTGAAAGATTTATGGGGCTATAGCTAATGAGTTCTCCCTTCTAGAAGACGGAATTCATCTCAGTTGTTTGCTCTCAGCAACATTTCAGTGTAATTCTTTTACCTAAAGGTAAAACACATTATTACATTGATAGATACTTTGCTCATGGCATGTTTTTGCTCATATTCATAATGTTAAGTCCCTTATCTATTTGCTCAAATTTATAAGAATAATATATCCAGAAGCAATATATAACAACAGTTACTTGATTCTGATCACAAAATCATCCGCCAATTCTTATGTTTTCTAATTTCTTTACTCCAGTGTATTATCAGCCAAACTTCAGTCAGCACACAAGAAATATTATCATGAACTTGATGAATAGTTGTAGCATGATGCAATAATAATGACTTAAATAATGATTTAAAAAAGTCATGCTGATAATTAACATTTGTAGAACAATTTATAATTTATAAAGCACAAAACTCCATGACAGGAGTTCTCAGTCCTGAAATTACATCAGAAGCAGTCCAGAAGCCTCTAAAATGTTTGGGTGTTTGGGTCCTAACCCAGACCCAGTGAAATATAATATATATATCCAGTGAATATAGTAGGCCTGGTATGGATACTTTAAATAAATTTCCATGTTTGTCTGAAATATGGCCAGTAAAGCATGTTGTTCTGTTTTCATGTTATAGGTGAGCAAATAAAGACTTAAAATAATTTTCACATAATCAAGTATCTTTCTAGTCCAGCCATTCTTAAACTTCTCATTCCTGTGCCTCTTTTATAACAAGTATATTGCAATACTTCTTTACTGTCTTGAAGTCCATACATTAAGTAACATATCTAAAGCATAATTTAAAAATTCAATATGGAGTTATGCTTCAGGTTAAGATGCAGAAGAATATGAATGATCGTCATCACTGCCAAAACAACAAGAAACCATGAGGTAAACAAAAAAATTACACTTTTTAAAAAGCCATCAAAAAGCTTTTTTAAGACACAACAAAATCTTAAAATAACTAGAAAATCTGGCCACTGTAAGTAAGGAAAGCACAGAGGCCACTTTCAAACCTGGGGCCAGTTTTTGAGGTTAGAAGTGAGGCAGTTAGAGGAGCTCTGTCAGAAAAGAAAAGTCTTTGCTCAGGTGAGGAGAAACTAGTCAAATCTCTGATAAATCTATGGGCTGGCATGTGAGATTTGAATCTTGAGAAACTTCAGATGCAAAGATAATCTCCTTCAAGTCTCTCTTGTATATGGGGATTTTGCTGAATAAGCAGAAGATGAAGGATAGACTGCAAAGTGGAAGCATCATATATGGCAATCTTAAAATCTTGTGATCTCAAAGTCGCAGGTTTAACAGTCTCACTTTACTTCAGTCTCATGGTCTCACTGACAGTCTGCAGAAGGCTTAAAGTCATGATCCTGCTCCAAATCAGCTTAATTCATCATAAGAACAGACTCACCCTACCTGACTAACAGAGTAAATTTAGTAAAGTCCTCATAGAAGAAAAATATCTTAATCTCTATCTTTACTCTATTTCAGCTTCTACTTTTCCTTTAAATATAATGTCTGGAATGCAATAAAAAATCATGAGATCTGCGAAGGAGAGACCATAATCCATATTCAAGAGTGAGATAATCAATAGAAACAGGCTCACATAACTTAGAGTTCAGAATTATTACACAAGGACTTACAAATAACATAATAAGTATGTTAAAGAATATAGGAAAAGATGGATGCAATGAGTGAAGATATGGGGAATTTCAAGAGAGGTTTATCAGCTGTAAGAGAGAACCAAATGGAAATTATAGAACTGAAATATATATATATAAAATAAAAAATTTACTGGATGTTACCAAAGCAGATTTGGTAGAGAAGAATGAATGAACTTGAAGATAGAGCCTGAGAAACTATCTGCAGCAGTTTGATATTATTGATGAATTCCAAAAAGAAATACTGATTATGTTTGTAAATTGGTCTGTTCCTCTGGGCTAATGATACCCTTAGATTGTATTGGATTCAGAGGTTTCACTTTTACTTGATTAAATAATGATTAAGGCTTTGATTGGGCCATGTCAGTAGGACGTTGCAGCCCTGCCTTGGTGGGCAGGGACTCACAGAGAAAAAGACATGGCAGAGGGAAGAGTTTGGGTTTTGAGCTGGAACCCAGGGAAGTAAATACACAGAAAACACAGAGGAAGAGAGAAGGCTCTGTTAGACACGGCAGAGGCCCTGGGAAGAGGTGAGCCATTCGTCTGATAGTTTACAGCTGACCTTGTGGCGAGAGCAGAGCAGCTGAGCCCGGAGAGAATCGAGCCCTAGGAGAGAGATGAGACTTAACCCAGCCTACAGCTGATATTGGAAGAACCTGGGACCACAGAGCCTTAAGAGGAAGAGGAAGGCTGAACGTTGGCAGCCATCTTGCTCCAACATGTGGCAACAGACTTGGGTGAGGGAAGTAATTTATGCTTTATG
>JAQZBX010101517.1:0-11254 GCA_029593785.1 Cabassous unicinctus
AGACAGTGACAGTTACGTTCATGTGTCAGTTTGGCCAAATTATGGTGTCCAGCTGTTTGGTCAAGCAAGCACTGGCCTGATTGTTAGTGTGAGGATATTTCATGGATTTAAATCATCAGTAAGTTGATTGCATCTATGGCTGATTACATCTACAATCAACTGAGGAGGCTGCCTTCAACAATGAGAGAAGGCTCATCCAATCACTTGCAGGCCTTAAAAGGAGATGTGATGATTTCAGCAGACAGAAGAGAGAGTTTCCATTTCTACTTCTGCAAGTCAGCCTCTCCTGGGGAATTCATCAAAAACCTTCATTGGAGGTTTGCAGCCCACCCTATGGAATCTGGACTTGCCCATATCCACAGTCATGTGAGCCAATTCCTATTTTAAAATGTCATAATATTTACATAATATACATATATATACATGTATCTTCTGTTGGTGGTTTCCCTGTAGAATTCTGACTAATACAACATATATATGTATTTTATATATAAATAAAATACTTCATGCAACAATAGCAGAAAACATGTTCTTCCCAAGTGCACACAGATAATTCCCTCAAAAAATTTAAAGATTTAAATCATACAAAGTATCATCTCTGACCACAATGGAATGAAGCTACACATCAATGGCATGAGACTAGAAAATTCACAAATATGTGGAAATTAAACAACCAATGGATCAAAGAAGAAATCACAAAGGAAATTAGGAAATATACTGAGACAAATGAAAAGGAAAACATAACCTACTAAAATTTATGGGATGCAGCAAAGGCAGTGGGAAATTTGTGGCTATAAACGCTTATATTAAAAAAGAAAGATCTCAAATCAGTAACCTAACCTCATACCTGGAGGAATGAGAAAAAGACAAGAAAACTAAACCCAATGTGAGTAGAAGGAAGACAAGATTAGAGTGGAGATATAAATGATTAAAGAATAGGAAAAAAAACAGAACTAATAAAACAAAGGCTAATTCTTTGAAATGATTAATAAATTGACAAACCTTTACCTAGACTAACAAAGAAAAAAAGGAAGAAGACACAAATAACTAGAAATCAGAAATGAAAGGAGAGACATTACTACTGACCTAACAAAATAAAAAGGATTATGAAAGAACACTATGAACAAATGAATGCCTACAAATCAACAACATAGATGAAATGGACAAATTCCTAGAAACACAAAAATTACCAAAACTCACACTAGAAAATAGAAGATTTCAACAGACCATTAACAAGTAGAGACTGGGTCAGTAATTATAAAATCTCCCAACACAGAAAAGTTCAGGACCAGATGGTGTCACTGGTTTATTTTACCAAACATTCAAAGATTTAACACCAACACCTTTCAACCTTTTTCAAATAAATTTAAGAGGAGGGAATACTTCCAAACTCACTCTATGAAGCCAGCAGCACCCTAATACCAAAGACAGATAAAGCTATCACAAGAAAACAAAATTACAGATCAACATCTCTCATGAATATAGATGCAAAAACCCTCGACAAAAATACTAGCAAACCAAACCCAACAGTACATAAGAGAGATTACATACCATGATCAAGTGGGAATCACCCCAGGAACGCAAGGGTGGTTCAACATAAGAAAATCAACCAATGTAATACATCACATAATAGAATGAAGAAAAAAAATCACATGCTCCTCTCAATTGATGCAGAAAAAGCATGTGACAAAATCTAAAATCCTTTCATGATTAAAAAAACTCAGAAAACTAGGAGAGAAGGTAACTATCGCCACATGATCAAGGGTGTTTGTGGGAAAAAAAAAGAAAAGAAAATATCAACTTAATGGTGAGAGACTGAAAGCTTTCTCCCTAAGATCAGGAACAACACAAGGATACCCACTTTTACCACTGTTATTCAACATTGTACTGGAAATTCTAGTCAGAGCAATCAGGCAAAAGAAAGAAATAAAAGGGATCCAAATTTGAAAGAAAGAAGTCTAATTATTACTATTCCTAAGATGTGTGATCCTAAATATATAGACAATTCCAAAGAATCCACAAGAAAGCTATTAGAACTAGTCAATGAATTCAGCAAAATTCATGATAAAAGATAAACACACAAGTCAGTTGGGTTTCTAAACCATCAGAATGTGCAATCTAAAAAGGAAATTTAAAAAAATAAAAATAATAATTTTTAAAAAAATTCTATTTACAATAGCATCTAAATGAATAAAATATCTAGGAATAAATTTAACCAATAAGGTAAAAGACTTGTATACTGAAAACTATAAAACACTGCTGAAAGAAATTAAAGATCCAAATACATGGAAAGACATTCCATGTTCAAAGATTGGAAGACTTAATATTGGTAAGATGTCAATACTGCCTAAAGTGATCTATAAATTCAATGCAATCCCTGTCAAAATTCCAGCAACCCTTTTTGCATAAATGGAAAAGCTGATCCTCAAATTCATATGGAACTGCATGGGGACCCTGAACAGCCAAAACAACCTTGAAAAAGACAAAGAAAGTTGAAGGACTCACACTTCCTGAGTTCAAAATGTACTACAAAGCTACAGCAATTAAAACAGTGTGGATTTTGCACCTCACAGGACTTTGTCAAAGGGGTGAAAAGGCAGCCAACTCAATGGGAAAAAATATTTGGAAATCACATATCTGATAAGGGTTTAATATCCAGGATATATAAAAAGATGTTACAACTCAACAATAAAAAGATAAACGACCCAATTAAAAAATGGGCAAAAGACTTGAATAGACATTTCTCCAAAGAAGAAATACAAATGGCAAAAAAAACACATGAAGAAATGCTCACATCACTCATGATTAGGGAAATGCAAATCAAAACTACAATGAGATATCATTTCACACCTATCAGAATGGCCAGTATTAAAAAGACAGAGAACTACAAGTGTTGGAGAGGATGTGGAGAGATAGGAATACTTCTTCACTGTTGGTGGGAATGCAGAATAGTACAGCCACTGTGGAGGACTGTTTGGCAGTTCCTAAAGAAGTTGAATATAGACTTGCCACGTGACCCGGCAATACCACTACTGGGTATATACCCGGGAAGAACTGAGAGCAGTGACATGAACAGACATCTGCACACCGATGTTCATAACAACATTATTCACCATTGCCAAAAGTTGGAAACAACCCAGGTGTCCATCAACAGACGAATGGATAAACAAACTGTGGTCTATTCACACGATGGAATATTATGCAGCTGTAAGAAGAAATGAAGTCGTAAAGCATATGACAACATGGATGTACCTGGAGGACATTATGTTGAGCGAAGCAAGCCAAACACAAAAAGACAAATACTGTATGAATGCGTTACTATGAACCAAATATATTTTGTAACATATTGTTTGATTCAAAAAAAATTTTTATATGTATCCATTACATTTAATTAAGAAATGTATATATTTATTCATCTGTGTTTACTTTTTAGTTTTTAATTGTTTATATTTTCAATTATTAAATGTACAAAATAAAGTAAAAAAATATATATATATTGGAATACTAGCATACCAGTTGGTAAATGGCCATTTCCCAAGAGCCTCCTGAGTGACTCTCTTCCCACACACCCCGTCCCTCCCCTAGAACGCCCAGACCTCCCCACAATTCAGAAACTCAAGAGTTAGTAACTGCAACACTGTGAATGTAATTAATACTGCTGAATTGTATATCTGAAAGTGGGTAAAATAGAAAATATTATGTTGTATTTATGTTCCCACAATAAAATTAAAAACAAACAAACAAAAAAAAACAGTGTGGGACTGGCATAAGGATGGACATACAGAAACCAATGGAATAGAATTGAGAATCTAAAGATAAATTCACACATCTATGGCTAGTTGATTTTCTATAAATGTGCCAAATCCATTCAATGTGGAAATAATAATCTCCTCAACAAACAGTGCTGGGACAACTGGAAATCCAAATGCAAAAGAACGAATGTGGACCAATACACCTCACCATAAACAAAAATCAATCCAAAATGGATCAACAACCTAAATATAAGAGCTAATACTATAAAATTCTTACAAGAAAACATAGGGAGATATCTTCAGGACTTTCTAGTAGGCAATGGATTTTTAGATTTTATACCAAAAGCACAAGCAACTAAAAAAAAAAAATAGACATCAAAATTTAAAACTTTTGTACATCAAAGGACATTATCAAGAAAGTGAAAAAGACAACATACAGAATGGGAGAAAATATTTGGAACCATGTATCTGATAAGGATTAAATAGTCAGAATAAAGAATTCCTACAACTGAACAACAAAAAGACAAACACCCAATTCAAAAATGGGTCAAGGATTTGAATAGACGTTTCTCCAAAGAAGATATTCAAATGGCCAAAAAGCTCATGAAAAGATGCTCAGCATCATTAGCCATCAGAGAAATGCAAATTAAAACTACAATGAAATACCACTTCACTCCACTAGGATGGCTATTATTTAAAACAAACAAAAAACAGAAAATAAGTGTTGACAAGGATGTAGAGAAATGGGAACCCTAGTACATTGTTGGTGGGAATGTAAAATGGTGCAGCTGCTGTGGGAAACAGTTTGACAGTTTTTCAACAAGTTAAATGTAGAATTACCATATGACCTGACAATCCCACTCCTAGGTATTTACCCAAAATAATTAAAGGAGGGACTCAAACAGATATCTGTACTCCAATGTTCATATCAACACTATTCACAATAGTCAAAAGGTAGAAGCAACCAAAGTGTCCAACAATGGATGAGTGGATAAACAAACAAAAAAAGTGGTATATACAGTCAATGGAACAATATTCTGCTATAAAAGGAATAACTTTCTGATGCATGCTACAACATGGGATGAACCTTGAAGATATCATTTTGAGTGAAATGTCAAGACACAAAAGGACAGGTATTGTATAATTCCACTTATATGAAATAACCAGAACAGACAAATTCATAGAGACACAAAATACGGTAAAGGTTACCAGGTGCAATAGGAAAAGGGGCGCAATGGGGAGTTAATACATAATGGGGGTAGGATCTCTGTTTGAGGTGATAGAAAAGTTTGGGTAATGGATAGTGGTGAGGTAGCCCAACATTGTGAACGTGATTAGTCCCACTGAGTGTTATGCTTGAGAGTGGTTGAGATGGGAAAGTTTACGTTGTATGTATGGTTTCACAATTGGGGGGGGGGGAAGAGAAAGACTAATGCAGTACATGATCTTGGACTGGATCTAATAATGGAGGAGAAAATGCCCAAAAGGACATTATTGGGACAAATGAAAAAAGTAGAATATAGACTATATGCTTTTATATCAATGTTTAATTTCTGGAACTTGATAACTAATCTTATGTAATGAGGTTACATAAGTGAATATCCTTGTATTAAGCTTTCAAGGAGCATGATGCATGCAACCTACTCTCACATGTTTAGAAGACAGATCAATAGATAAAAAAGAGATAGAAAGAGAAAGGAGAAAAGAGAAGAAGGAAGGAAGGGAGAGAGGGAGGGGCAAAATGTTAAAAGTTGGTAAATCTGGATATATAGGTGGGCATTATATTAGAGTTCTTTGTTTTGGTTTTGTATCATTTTTGCAACTTTCCTGTGTGTTTGAAATTATTTCAAAATAAAGAGTTCCAACTTTCACTTATATGTGCACGAGCCTCAGCAAATATACAGTTCTTACTTCCCCTTCCTTCAGTCCCAAGAGACAGGAAGTTCATGCTCTGCCTAATTTCAGCAGGTACCATGGAGTTAGGAGATGATGCTTAATCTAGGGAAAACAGGACTTACCCTTGCTCTCAAAACATACTTCAAACATGTCATAATCTTCAGTGGTAAAGGCAAATTTCCCCTTAGTTGCATCCTCCTTGGAGTACAGAATATGGCTAGCAGAATCTGTGATCTAAAATAGAAATCAAGTAAGAATTAAAAAAGAATAGCCAGCAATTGACATTTGGGAAGGGAGCTTACAGAAACTGGAGATCTGGAAAGAAACATCATCAATAAGAGACAATTTATATTTTTTTCATTATGATGACTATGTTCCAACCATCCCCAAAGACAGGAAGTGGATTAGAAGATGAAACCCAAATACAGCAATTTTCATACACTCAAACAGCCTAACCACACAGCATGCTAAATATGTTGTCTCTATAGGATGTCTTACAATACCAAAAAATTAATACAACGTTCCAAGTTAAATAAAAAGCGTTTATAGGCAAAATTGCACTTTATAGAATGTAGGCTAGTATCATTCCCTATAAAGACACATGTCACATAAACAGAAATGGACAATTATTAAAAGCATATACTATAAGAGCAGAAAGACATATAAGAAGACATTTCTTCCATAAAACAAATCTTGACAGGATGAAGGGTGTGGGATGTAATTGGGACATCTGATATAAGGACAGAAGGAAAACAAAACAAGCACAGAGATGAAAGTCTGGGCAATCTATTCCTGCAAATTTCATGCTAACTGAGTCACTGGTGAAATCGGGTGGGAGTGAGGTATAGAAATAAACAAGAAGTCTGTCCTAAAAAAAAAAGGCCTCATTGGTCTCCACAAATGATCATTCCTTTCTTCTTGGTAGCTAGTTTTAGTTTTCCAAAACTTAAAACATGTTTCATTCCTACAGATGGCCTGTGAGCACAGATGGAATAGCATATATTGGTAAATGAATGGCCACATATAAAACAAGGCAACAATATGGTAATTTAACAGATTGAATCCTAGAATTCTTCACTAGAGTACACAGTTGTCTTATCAGAAAGCACATATCATTACCAAAGACAATAAGCTACTTCTGAATGTGGAGCAAAAGAGTAAGTGGGCTTCACTACATTAAACTGGATGTTCTAGGGTTACCTGTTAAAATACGATCCTTTTATAGGTGAAATTTTAAACAGGGAAATTGAAGCACCCTCATATAAACTAATTTATGAAAAGCACTTTTATTTCTGAGTGGTGGCACTGTAGAATGGTACAGCTTCTGTGAAAGTCAGTTTGGCAGTTTCCCAGAAAATTGAAAACAGAATTAATTACCATATGACCCAGCGATCCTACTTTCTGGTAGTTACACAAAATAATTGAGAACAGGGACTCAAACAGACATTTGTACACCAATGTTCATACCAGCATTATTGACAATAGCCAAAGGGTGAAAGCAACCAAAGTGTCCATCAACAAGTGAATGGATAAAGAAAATGTGGTATGTATATACAATGGAATATTCAGCCGTAAAAAGGCATGAGGCTTTGATCATGCTACAATATGGATAAACCTTTTTTTTTTTTTTAAAGATTTATTTATTTATTTATTTATCCCCCGCCTGCTGCTTGTGTTTGCTGTGTCCATTCGCTGTGTGTTTTTTCCGTGTCTGCTCATCTCCTCCTTGCTGTGAGATCCCGCTGCATCAGCCCATCGTGCGGCGCAGGCCGGCCTGCTCTCACAAGGAGGCCCTGGGAAGCGAACCCAGGGCATCCCACATGGTAAATGGGGGCTCCATCGATTGAGCCACACCCGCTTCCTGCTGTGAGGTCTTGCTGCATCAGCCCACCGCGCTGCGCGGGCTGGCCTGCCCTCACAAGGAGGCCCCAGGAAGCGAACCCGGGGCCTCCCATATGGTAAACGGGAGCTCTATCAATTGAGCCACACCCGCTTCCCTGGATAAACCTTGAAGACATCTTGTTGCATGAAATGAGCCAGACACAGAAAGACAAATATTATATGATCTCATTTATATGAAACACCTCGAAGAAGAAAACTTCACAGAGACAGATAATAATTTATAGGTTACCAGGGGTAGGAAGTTGGGGTGGGAAGAGAGAGCTATAGCTTAATGGGTATGAAGAGTTTCTGTATGGGGTGATGAAAAAGTTGAGGTAGGGATATCGATGATGAAAGCATAATATTGTGAATGGAATCAATACTACTGAATTGTACACCTGAATGTGGTTAAATGGGAAATTTTGAGTTGTATATTTGTTACTACAATAAAAAGTTAAAAAAAAAAAAAAAAAGAGACATTCCAGGCAAAAGAGACAGCATGTATCAAGTGTTGAGGTCCAGAAAAAATACAAAAAACAAAAAGCAAAAAACATGGCATCATCATCAGAATACTAACAGCTGATATTTATTGAACAATTACAAAGTGTTGAGTACTGTGCGCCAAGTGCTTTAAATTTAATCCTCACTATAACCTGATACTTAAGAACTATTATTTCTCCCATGTTCCAGAAGAGAAAATTGAGGCACAGAAAGATTAAGTGGCTGGAGAGATACTGACAAAATCATGTAGAACTTTAACACCATGCTAAGGAGTTTATACGTTAGTACAAAGTATAGAGGCAATAAAGAATTTGAAACAAGAGAGTGACATGATTAAATCTGCAGTTTAGAAAAATGAATTTGATAGTACTGTGAAGATAGAATTGAGAGGGACGACAAGAGAGATGGAGATAGAATAGGACACTATTCCAGTACTCCAGGTGAAAAATGGTAAGTGTCTGGGAAGTGGAGAGAAGGCAACAGATATGAAGGATTTTAAGGAGGTAGAGCATACAGGACAAGGCCAAAAAGCAAATGCCCACAGGAATCAAGCGAGAAATATAAGTGAGTCTAACAATTAGACCAGTAGAAGTCTGCAGGGAATGGTGTACAATGCAGCAAACATGGAAGGACAGGCCTTTCTCAAGGGAAAAGACAATAATTGCCATGGTACTCCTTGTTTTCAGATCATCCAATTTCTCAAAAGAAGCTAGACATTTAAAATTTTATTTAAAATCTCCTAATTTTTAAATTCTTGCAACCAGTCCCAACACTTGGAAAAAACATCTCAAGACCAAACAAAACACGTCCACAGAACCAAGTTCTTCTAGGCCACCAATTTATGACCTCTGCACAGGACAGGAAGAAAGCTGACTAAAATCACATTTTAGAAAAATTACATGGCAGTACTAAGGTCTCAGCTGAGATCATGAACCATAAATTTCTACTAGCAACACTTAGTAGCCAGGATGAAAGAGCAAAGAAAAGGAACATTTATTAACTGATCTAGGTTTGGGGTTCTGAAACTGAGTGGTTTGGAAGGATAAGGATTGATTAAGGAATCAGGCTATATACTTTATTTATTTATTTATTTTTAAAAAGATTTATTTATTTATTTATCCCCCCCTTGCTGCTTGTGCTTGCTGTGTCCATTCGCTGTGTGTCTTCTTTGTGTCTGCTTATCTTCCCCTCACTGTGAGGTCCCGCTGCATCAGCCCCTCGCGCTGCGCGGGCCAGCCTGCCCTCACAAGGAGGCCCCAGGAAGCGAACCCGGGGCCTCACACATGGTAAACGGGGGCTCTACCGGTTGAGCCACACCCGCTTCTTGTTGTGAGGGCTTGCTGCATCAGCCCACTAGGCTGCGCGGGCCGGCCTGCCCTCACAAGGAGGCTCCGGGAAGTGAACCCGGGGCCTCCCATATGGTAAACGGGGGCTCTATTGACTGAGCCACTCCCGCTTCCCAGGCTATATACTTTAAATACATAATCGTTAATCTCACAAAAATCCCAGAGAGGTCAGTTTTGTTATCCCCATTTTATGAGGAATGTCTGACAAGTGGAATGTGCCAAGAAAGACAAAGAATCCGATGGATTCTTTAGATCAGTACAAGTCAGAGAGCCTGTTCAGTCTGCATTCTCCACTTTTTTTTTTAAGATTTATTTTTATTATTTATTTCTGCCCCCCCGCCCTCATAGTTTGCGCTTGCTGTCTGCTCTTTGTTCATTGTGCGGTCTTTGTGTCTGTTCATCTTCTTTTTTTAGGAGGCACCTGGAACCAATCCTGGAACCTCCAATGTGGTAGGTGGGCATACAACTGCTAGAGCCACATCAGCTTCCCAGCATTCTCCATTTTAGAGAGATCAGCAGGTGTCCACAAGGTAGAGGCCTTGACATCAGCAATAGCTGAACAATCTGCAGGGAAAAATTTAGCCCTGAAGATTCCTAAAGACCTCTTGTTCATGTGATACTCTTTCTGAATCATCAACTAAAAAAAAAAGCATAACAAAGAACTACTTTAGAATCTCAGATACATATATATTATAGGTAAAAAAGGTCTGGAAACTAATCAATCCCGAAGTAATGTGTAGTCATTAATGAGGTGCCACTCTTCTTCTTTCCGTATCAGTTCATCCACCCACTTACTCACTTCTCTACCTGCCAGCCCCCCAAAGCACAAAGACAATTCTTAAGAGTAAAAGAGGAAGTTCAAAAGGTAGAAGGCAGATTTTCACATTCAGAGCTGATCTAAGAACCCTAATTTGGATTTTCTGCCTATGAATAAAGTTGCAGACAATATAAGTTTCCAGATTTGCTCACTCCACTAGTTTAATTCTTAAGGGAGAAGATAAGTATTACAGGTTACTAGGAATGTCTAAATGTAAATGAAACTGGTAGAAGACAGCAGGCAATAAGCATCAAGGGTATAGCACTGAATATAATCATCCCAGATTTCATCATTTCCACACTCAGGCAAGATAAAAGGCCAAGTCACTGGCCTAGGACAAACAACCCAACTTACACAGGGCTTACAAGATTTGGCACACATTGCCCAGCGTACCTTACTTCCTGGAAGACTATATTATGATATTCTCCTCTATATTCTTTATTTATAAAAAGAATCCTTCAAAAATAATGTTTTGTTTTTTTGCTTTTAATATAAGGACAGGTGCCTCTCTGGATGATAAAGAGGCCTAGGTGCAGGTCAGAAATACTAAGGCTTTGGTAAAAATCCTTCACTAATTACTTTGCAAAATGAATTAAGTCTACCATGTTTTTCTGAAAGACTCCATTATAATCCATACCTCTAATTGGAATTTAGAAGGGGTAGAAGAGTTTAAATTGTCCTCTTCCACATTACGCCCAAGAATTTCAATCATGGAAAAACCACTTACTTTGTTTGTTCCTCTATGATAGCTACAAAACTATGATTCATTCTAGGGCAAAGATGCAAATACATTACAAAAGGCAGAAGGCAAAGGACTTACCAATTCAGCCTATATCTTTTCCCACCATGAAATTTACCTTCCAGGAATAGTGTGCAATAATGCCCACGGGACTCTCATGGCCTCCACATGTCTATACTCCCTATAACCTTTAGCTGGCACAACTATATTAGGGTATTTATTTGGATATATGGAAATACAGGTAAGCAACTTGACAATGTACCTTTGAGGATGAATGGACTCATGGATGGTTGGGTATTTGAGCAGTTCCTAGAATTTTTCT
>JAQZBX010101518.1:0-11254 GCA_029593785.1 Cabassous unicinctus
AACATGATGTACCAAAACTCCTAACCCCTACTAACCGGTTAATAATATTTGGTAGCTTCTCTCATAGCTTTCCTTTCTCACAACCTCAGTGTTTGTATAAGTATTTTCATGGAAATCTGCTACTTAGTTTTTTCAGTTCATGAGTTGAGGATGTGATTTTATTTGAGTCTTCCAGATTGATCACTGGGTTTGTTTTCTTAAATCAAGGGTGTGTATATTTTTCTTTTTAGCCTCTATTTCTTCTTAAAGTGAAATAAACCATACATAGGTGTAAAAAATTTAATTATAAATATTAGTTAACAGAAATACCTGTTTGAAGAGCAGATTATATCAATAATCAAAAGCCCATATATTTTGTCTATTATTTCTCCAAGTCCTTATAAATATGTAGAGAATTTCTTTCCTGGAACTTTTTTACTGTATGATATACCTTCATTTTAAACCAACATCTGGATCTACAAACAAGATTTGAGACACCAAGAGATCCCAGAATATTGTTTTGTCAAGAATGTCAGGACATGTCAAAGAACAGAATGTGGGGACAGAGATGGATTTTTGGAATTACACAAAATGCTGTGATTCATTGGGTTTAATCTCAATAGAATCATATTTCAGTACCATATGTATAGAATATGAACAACTTAAAGAGAAAATTATTAGATTCTCATTTGGAGCTCATTCATTACTCACAGCTTTGAGGAAAGAAAAAGCAATTCATAAATCTATTTTATTTTAGATAAATTAATTGGAATTTATATTTCAAAGTGCACATCCTTCATATATAACCAAAAATTTAATATAATAAAAATATTTTAATGAATCTCATATATAAGCACTTTAAAATGAAATCATGTTCAAAAAGTTGAATTTGAACCTTGTCAATCTTAGTTAATTGTTTTGGAAGGATAAAGTTACTTTTCCAACTCTACATTCAAATGACGTTAAAATTAGATTTAATAGAGGGTTTTCGAAACCCTTCATTTTCCACAATTGCTTTGTCTCAAACATTCTAGTGAAGTGTAAAACTGTTATGTTGCTAAAATTTCTGTGATATGTTTGTCAAGATGAATTATGTGGTAAATTTCTTTAGAAGACTACTTATTGATAGCATTCTGGAAAATTTGCTTGCATATTTTTATTTCCTCTCACTGTGCTTCCTGCTTTCCTCCTAGTTCTTGTTTTGTCCTTGACTTCTCCAGCAAATATTTCTGAAAATATCCCATACATTCTTGTAGAAGGGAGTCCACAGTGAGGGAAGAAAGAGAGAGAGAGAGACTGAAGGAGATAGAGAAAGAAAGAAAGAGAATAATAGAGAAAAGGGAAAATGTGGGGGAAGAGAGAAAGGGAATGAATAAATTTTGTAACAGAAATATATTTTGTTATCACCAAAATGTGTCAATGCATATTTATATTGCTATTATCCTCATAGCTATTTAAACTAAATTAGAAATATTAAAATTTGTGTCTGTTTTAAAAGACATGGGAAAATTTTAAAAATTTAGATAAATATGGGAATTTAACTGAATTACGTATTTTTACTACAGAATTCTGAAATGGTTAAAAGAGAGTTTTTGGTTGTATAAATCAAAATTTATTAAATTATTTGTACTATGTATTGAAAAATCTTTCACTAACTTTAGTATGAGCCTTTCTGAGAAACTAAGCCATGTGATTTTCTTCTCATTTCAGTGATTTTAAGTTGTTTCACTCATTCTTTATGTGATATGTGAAATGCTCAATATGACAAAATTTTAGCATATTTCATGTCATGGAGAGAAATCATTCTATGTCACCGAATGAAGCACAGCCTAATTCAAGGCAAATGTTACACTCCTTAAACCCAAGAAAATATAGCTGCTAATTAATTAAAAATGGGTCAAACATTTTGGTCTATGGCAGGATGAAGGAAAACTGAAGGTTACAATGCTGAAATTCCTCCTTATGTTTTTTTTTTCTCAAGTACTATTCTCTGTTCACCACCCACTGAATGAAAACCAATTTGTATATGGAAAAATAGCAGAAAACAAAATTTAGTTGTGGCGAAATTCTTTCAGCAATAACTTCTATAAACTATTTTTAGTTATCATTAGTTGAAAGTAAATTTGTAGTTATTTTATAGATTGCATAAGCAAATATAAAATATTAATGAAATGCCCATGATTCCTCCTTGACAGAAATATGTCTTGAAAATACCAATAAAGACATTATAGGGATAGTGAGCATATGAATAGAGAAATACAGTATATTGTCATAAAGTTGAAATTTGAAATTTAATAACAGTACAAGCTTTGATATGTATTTCATGAAAGGAACCTAGAAAACAGGTATTGTATTCTTTCTGATGGCACACAAGATGTAGTATTTGCTGCCCTTTCCTTACTGCTTCTGAAGGACTACTGGAATGGGTTTATTGCCAGGAAAAAGCCCAAAATATCTGGTGTGAAAAGAATGCCCTGTGAGACAAGCTGAAATGTAAATCTAACTCTTCCCATTTTTAAGTCATCTGGAAACATTTTAAATTAAACAATTTCACTATGTTATTCATTTTAATTTAGTAAAATCATGTGATGGGAAATAAACTACATAAATTAGCAATTTTGGGGGATTTCTTTTGCAAGATACATTTAGCCAAAAAGTGTATGAAATAATTTCTTCATTTATTTGATATAGGAAAGTGCATCCAATTGGGCCCATATTCTTTGCTTTGCTTACCTAATCACTTCCTAGGTCACATTTTCCTCTTGAGGAAACAAAGAGGAGGATATGATTAGGTGGGCACAACTTCCTGGGATATTTCAGTCAGGACTGATAAATAGAAGTTGAAATGTCAGGGTTGCCATCATAATTTGGAGCATTACAGTATTCAGTTGAAAAACATGACTGAAATCACCATGTTTATAATGAGGGGCTTCACAGATAATATTGAGCTGAAAGTATCCCTGTTTTTTCTATTTCTGGCATCCTATTTTTTTACTCTGATAAGAAATTTGGGACTGAATCTATTAGTCATGGGGATACCCAGATCCACAACACCATGTACTATTTTCTCTGTGTGTTGTCATTCTTGGATACCTGCTATTCTTAAGTCGTCAGGCCAAAATGCTAGTCAATTTCCTCACGGTGAATAAAGCCATTTCATTTCTTGGATGTGGAACAGAAATATTTCTTTTTGATAATTTGGAAATACAGAATATATGTAGCAATCTAAAACACACTTCTGTGTTCAGTTAACATTTCACAGGAGTCTATTTGCCACTAATCATTGCTTCCTATGTTGGTAGCATTTTGCATGATACATTGAAACCAAAGGTTAAGAACTAACAAATAATTATGACTATTAAATCATTACATAGATGCCTTTAGATTATATAATATCAAAAGGTTAATACCTGAAATTACTGAAGCTGGCTAGATACCCCACCCCTCATTTATGTTTATTCTAGACTTAACCTCACTCTTGTGCATACTTACTACTGGGATGGTGACCACTCCACTCAGCTCTGATTATTATCCATACAAAAGACCTTGTATCTGACCATTGTTCTGTATACTCTTATCCCAAATCCTTATGACTGACTCTGGCTTACTACCCCACCACTGTTGAGCCCCTTAATGTTAAATAATGACAGAACCTGTGTTCATCTCCACCCAAATTATTCATTGAGACTCCGATGTTATAAAATATTAGATATCCAAATGAAACTTTGTAGCTTATCTTTGTTTTTGATATCCCCCTGTCCAGAATGCTTTGATCTCTGATAATGGTTGTAAATTTGTAATAAATCCCCTTTCTGAACCCTCTTCTCATCTTGTTTTAGTCCCTTAATGTTTATTAGTGAAAGAACATGTGCAAACTCCATCCCAATTACTTTTTAGCATTGTCTTGTTATAAAATACTAGACTTTCTGTCAGTGGAGAGGCACATTTTGGGCCACCTAAGGCAAATGATGTCCTATACTTGCACAACCAAATAAACTTTTCTTTCTTTTAAACTCTGGTGTCTCAGGAATTGGCATTAAAGATTCAATGGGGGAAAAAAACCCACTTTCATCAGTATCACATAAAGGAAAATAAAGCATATATTAAGTATTTAACACAATTAACAGTGATGAATTTGTGAAAATTTGTTAAACATTTAAACCATAAAACAGTGGTTTAACATTAATTTAATTATTCAAAAATCACTTTGAAAAATGACCAAATATAATTCTACAAAGAAAACCTTAAGATCAGTTAAAAGAATACAAATGACTTGAAAGCAAAACGTATATCTAATAACCATTGTAAAAGTTTAAATAAAAAGTCAAATACTTGAAAAAATATATATATATATACTCTTTCTTAAATATACACTGAATAGTAGACAAATTTTAATGGAACTTTTAACAAAATATCTGACTAATATTTATGGGATGGCACAAAATTTGGATTCACTATCCATTCTTAGATTTACACATTTTCTCTAATTTGTTTTTTAAAATAAGCTAAGAATTTAACTAAAGAATTTATTTCTTTTTAAACATTGTAACAAAGATATCAGGAGGAAGGAATTTTTTTTTAAATCATAGAGCAATTAAACAAAGAAATACTAATTATTGAAGATTGTTGACACATCACAGAATGGTAGTGTTGTCAGATGATTAGAAGGTCAACAAAAAAAGATGTTATTGCATGCAGATATTTTAAACTATGAATTTACCAATCTTCAGGTGTTAAAGCATTGCTATATGAAAGCCTATTATGCTTATATGCAAAGAGAACATTCATCTCTCAAATTGAAAAAAAGAAGGATATAAAAAATATTTTAGGCATGCGTGGAAAGAAAAATCTGCAAAAGAGAATTAGAAAATGAAAATAATTTTGTAGAAATATGTATAATATAATAAACAAGAAAGAGATCAAAGAGAAAAGGAATAATAGTAATAATAATAGTAAAAATAGTAATAATAGGAGCACAACCATTCAAGACTTAGGAAATTGAAAAATTAACACAAGTAAAAAGCACAGAGGAATATGATTAAAAGAGTGAAATAGAAACAATGGAACAAGAAACAGAATAGAAAAAATATATAGAATGCATTAAAAGGCTGGGGTGACAAGAAGAGGAGAAAAGAAGAGAGAAAAGAGAGAAAAATAAATAAATAAATAAACAGAAAAAAAGAGAGAGAGAGAAAGAAAAACAAGAAAAATTGGAGACCAAATAAAAGACATGGAATGAAAGAACAACAACAGAAAACAAGAGATATAACGATGAAGGAGAGAAAATAGCCTAGGTAGAGTAAAGTAGTAAACAAAAGGATAAAAGAATAAAAGAGAAAAACGAACAAACAAAGTAATGAAGGGGCTACCCAATAAGCAAGAAAGAAGAGAGCAGTGACTCATTTTTAAAAAAGGAGACTGGGAAAAAATTAAACCTGAAAACATAGCCTTTTCTCTTAGACCCTTTAGGAAATTCTCAGGCTGCTGGTGCTCATCAATCACTCACCCTGTAGCCTGCCTTCTGCAGGTTTTAAACTGGGTTTTAGTAAATATAATATGGGAAATTTAAAATGAGGGAATTTTTTTTTTTAATAAGGGTTCCAAGAAAAGCTAATACAAAGAGAATGTCTACATGTTCTCTTTTACAAAGTTTCAGCAGGATGCCTGATAACCTGGTGGATCACTTCTCAAGGAAAAGCCAGGAACTGAACCAGGGACCTCAAATATGCTAGGCAGCAATTCTCCAACTGAGATTTTCTGCCTCTTAAAGTTAGAGACTTTCAGAAGGCTATCTGCCCATTTTTCCTCAGGCAGGTTAGATCCCCCGCATTCAGCTGCAGTGCTGTTGATCAACTGCCTGTCTCTGCCTCCTCTCTGATGTAATTCCTCTTTTTACCTAGGCAGCTGGGCATGACTGCCTGCCTGAGGTGATCCCTTCCCCTCTTCCTGTCAAGTCAAAATCCCTTATGATATTCAAGGAGGGCTCAGGTGGCTAAACACAACAAAAAGAACTCTCTCTCCACCCTTCCTGAACCCTCTTCCTCTCAGGGAATCTGCTGTCACACTCCCATTTGGAGCAGGGCCCAGGAGATCCATCTATTCTATCTGCCCTGAGGATCTTGTATGCGTGCCATGTCCCGTGACTACCCTATCTGTCCAGTAGCCTCCCAGATGACTTAGAGCACCTTCCCGTGGAGATAGACGTCTGCTCTACTCTCAGATACAATTCTCCAGGATTTTTTGCTCACTTAATATCTCAGGAGTGGGAGAGGGGAGCCCTTCCCCACAGCTGTGAGGTTTAATAACTCATGATTAGTTGTTTTGGCTTCTTCGTCTCTCTGACCCTCAGTTTTCTGGGAGTTGTGAAGCAGTGTCCTGGTTTGCTGTACCCCAAAGCAGGTCCCCAAGGCAGCCTCTGGCTTTTACTCTGCAGTTTTAGTGTGATTTAAGCCTTATATGCCTAAATGTTGGCCATCTTCCCAAAATCAAGAAGATAGGTTTTTAAGTGATTATTTTGAAAAAACGTTTTGGAGATTGTGTAACTCAGTAGTTGAACACCTGCTTCCCATATAGGAAGTCCTAGGTTCAATTCCCAATCCCTCCTAAATAATAATAATAATAATAATAACAGCAACATTTATACCAATGTTGTATTTTCATAATATGTAAATTTCTTGATGACTCTGTTTTAATGATTTCTCTAAATTTCTACAATCCTGGCCTTATTAGGTAAGACCTAAAGGATATGTCTCTCCCTCTCTCTCTCCAAATATCTATGTATAGTTAGATAAATGGATGAATGGATAGAAAGATAGATAAATAGATAGATATCTGCATGTTCTTGTGAAAATGTCATTTTAAGGATAAACTAAAACACAGTACTTTTGAGAACAGTGCTTTTTCTACCACCATTAACTTTCTAGAAATTGGTCAAAGTCAATTTTTTTGTCACAAATAAAATTTGTAAATCATTTAAGGAGCGTGGACTTTTTGTGATACATTTGTTACATTTGAAAAATTGATGTTTATTTTTTCATGCATGAATTTTTGTTTTGTTCTGAGGTAAAATAAATTGTAGTTGGAAAATTGTGTATTTAGCATTTTCTCTGTATAAGTAGGTATAATATCTCTAATACCTCCTCCTAGAAGTAGCTGAGCTGGCTGTCCATTAATCTTCCCTCAATAGCTTGTTAGTGTCTTGTATTTAACACATTAATCAGACCTTCTCAGTCTCACTTACAGGAATAACAAAACATCTCATTGTAAAATTATACCAGGTACATCATGGGACACCCTGTGGCTCAGTAAATCAATTTCTTCCCCTTTAAGGACTGAAGGCTGGACATTCCTTCATGGTCAGCAGAAAAGGGAATCATGGGAGCCCTGAACTTTGGAGCCAACATGTCAAGGTCTAACTCTTGTGATGGGATTGATTAACCATGGAAACTGAGACAGCAAGGATAAGGCTGACACGCTAGAGGAAAATCAAAATTAAAGAGTGTATCCTGTTCCTTATTACAAGACCCTTGAAGAAATCCTGCATATTTGCTGACCTGGTAAAACTCTGCCATGCAGCCTTTACTTTTTTTTTGTTTGTTTGTTTGTTTGCTTTCACTTTCCTGCATTAAAAAAATCCAGGTAATAGTCTCTCTTGGGCTACTAGTTTTGGGAAAATTCCCCCAATTTTTTCCCCCAAGTTGCTTGTGCACTCCCAATAAGTCACTTTCTCATTGAGAGAAATTTTTCTCCTTTGTAGCAACTTTTCAAGCGGGATCTTCCATGGGAAATAGCCAGGCTTATGGTAAAAAGAAATCAAGCTAAAAATTTGTCTAGGTCTCTGTCAAACAGAAAGCACATCTCGAAAGTCATGCAGGATACCAGAGAACACGAACAGAGCTGGAGAATCCCTTTCACTTTACCCTGATAATGCCGCAGCACCTCTTCCATTTAGTATTGCTGATAATGTAACATTCTATCATTTCTATCATCCCTGGTACCAATTTTCAAGGAAGAGGTATGGCATGTTCCAAGGACTAATGTATTCATGTTAAGTTTGTGCCAGGAGTTCCTTATCTCTTAGAATCCTTATAATATTGAGCATCATTTTTAAGTATTCTTTCATGATGCTTTCATTGATGACTGGGTACAAGAGAAGGTATTTCCACAAAAATAATTACTCTATAGCTGGCAGACCAGAAAATTAACCACTCTCATGGAATTGAATAATTTTCACAATGAAATATTTTTATATTTAAAATTATGACCCAATTATAAGAGTAAATATTGTTCATTACACAAAAATTAGAATACAACAAAATGCAAAGAAGAAAATGAAAATCATTCAAATATGTTGTCAATCTTTAGATGTATTTTCTTCCAAGTATTTTTCTATGTGCATATGATGCTTATTTAAACATATATTTATTTGTTTACATAATTTTATCACACTGCATTTTAGTAACATTCTCATTTTATTATTAAATATTGATAATACACCTTGATGTATATTTTATTAAACATGTGTAAAACCAAAATATCATGTATTTTGCATTGGCTGGAGCAGCATAACTAACTACTTACTAGGAGTGTGGCCCAGCCAATGGGTGAGCAGATTTGAGGAATCACAGGGAAAACATGGTGGAATTTTTCCAGTCAGTTTTGATAGTGTCGTCTAATATTTGCACAGCAGATTTATTGTATTCTGACTAAATAGTGTTTGTACAATTTATTTCATTATTTTCCTGTATTAGCTTTCATTTTATTAAAAGGAGTCATGAAAGAAAAATATAAAAATCAATCTCAGAAATGTAAATTTTTTATAATTAATTTAATGGTTAAAACCAGGTGAAATATTTTCTTGTGAATATTGCATTAATTAACAATAATGAAACATTTTTATGTAAATGTAGAAAAATTATGAAAAGAGGAACTATTTACACCCTAGAATATCAGGAGAGGATTTGATGGTATGCATCAAGGAGTTACATATAATTTTATATATTTTATGAGCTTTTGAAAGCAGAATTCTTCTCTTCCTAAAAACTCAATGATACTAAGAAATGCATATTTAGAGATTTAAAATCCAACATTGATTTATTACACAATTGGCAATCTCTGGGTTTAAACCAGAGCAGAGGCTAGGGGAGATTTTCTATGTCAATGAAAATTTAATAGGCTCTGCTTACTCTGCAAAATCACCCAGTGAGTATTTCTCCCAAGTATAAAAAAAGTTTTTAAGAGTCATTAAATGCAATTTGAAATAATATAAGTAAAATCTGATGAAAGAATAATTTACCAAAATAATTTTTAAAATTTCTGAAAAATTAGGCAAATAATTATTTTATACTCTCCTTCATAACTCTGGGATATAAAAGTCTGATTTTAATAACAGTAGTATTTCAAACCTAGTGTTTATATGGTTATATTTGCAGATATATGTTTTTATATCCTACTACTATTCACCTATTATAGACATCACGTAGTTGGTCTTACTTTTTAATAGAGACAATTATTGTGAAATGAATTAAATATAAGTATAAAGCTATTTTACAATCCTTGGATGTTAACTATTACTTTGAGTTGATACTGAAATGTGTTTCTCTTTAATTGTTTTCATTACTATGGGTCACATTTTCTTGCTTTGTCTCATGTTTAGTAATTTTTAAAATAATATACTTTAATTTGTAAATGATATATTGCAGGGATTCTGGATTTTTTATCTTTCAATTGGGGTATTGATTTTATTAAAGATATCATGAAAGAAAAATATAAAAATCAATCTCAGAAATATAAACTTTTATAATTAATTTAATGGTTAAAACCATTTGGCTAGCAATAAATGACTGGCAATGACTTTTGAAACTCTCAGGCTTCATATTATTCTTTGTAAATAAAGATCTGTTTGGTGTCAACCATGGTCTTAAGACACAGTTTTCACTAAAGAACCAGAGTCCTTACAGTTTTATTGTGTAACTTTTTTCTGTCTTACTTTCATGCTTGTCTTAATCAAATATATTGGTCTTATTGACTGGGGCATAAATCCAGCTTTGCCCAACCCTTTATGACCCCACGTATTTATGCTCTGCTCCCAGCCCTAAAGTTGCCTCCCTTACTTATCTGGTGATTCGCCATCTGCACATTATTAATATATAATGTCCTTCTTTGTGTCTTTCAATAGTTTTGCATTTAAAGTCTATTTTGTATGATATTAGTATAGCTGCTCCTGTGCTTTTTTGGGTTATTGTTTGGTTGTAAAATGGTTATCTAATCATTCACTTTCAGCCTCCTTGCCTCCTTGGGCCTAAGGAGTTTCTTGTAGACACCATATAGATGGGTCATATTTTCTTATACATTTTGCCACTCTGTGTGTCTTGTGTGGTGAGTTTAATCCATTAATATTCAATGTTTTTACTGTCAAGGAATTACTTACATTAGCAATATTTTCTTTAGCTTTATGTATGCAATATGTTGTTTATATTTCTCTTTTCATCTTTTTAGTTGTTCTTACACTTTCCTCCACCTCTCTTTCTTCTACTTTTCCCTTTTTTACCTGCAGAACTCCCTTCAGTATTTCTTGGAGTGTGGTTTCTTATTAGCATACTCTCTTAATTTCTTTTTACCTGTGAATAGGATTTACCAAATATTTTAAGGGTGATTGGAAAATAAAAGCTGCAAATGAGGAAAATAAAATGGCAAACATTTTGTATAAATAGTTAGTAAATACATACACATACTTAAGTTTCGCCCAGAATCCCATGAATAAAACTATTAGAAATGCTATGATAATTCTATTTTTTAACATTTAACATATTTTCCATATTTTCTTCTTCAATGCTCACAAATAATTTTTTCTATAACTTAATTCTGTTACTATGTTTTATTTTGTGCTAAGACCAAATATTAAACTGTTGTTTTTCCTTTTTAGCTGCTTGTTTATAAATAAGATAAACTAAGAGTATTTTTAAAAGACCAGTGAATATTATCATAACAAAAAGCCTTGAGTATACAAAATTTTGCAAGAATGTTAGTATTGTGATGATATTCAAAATGAATAAAATATAGATACAAGATTTGATTTTTAACATAAATATTCAGGAATGTAATTCAGACAATATATCTATGTCCCTTAAAAACACACACAGTAAGCAAAATTTAAAATGGCTATGGGGAGCAGATGTGGCTCAAGCAGTTGAGTGCTCGTGATCCACATAGGACTTCCAGGTTTGGTTCCCAGTGCCTTCTAAAGAAGATAAACAAACAACAAGCAGACAACAAG
>JAQZBX010101519.1:0-11258 GCA_029593785.1 Cabassous unicinctus
ACTAAATTATAGCATTTAGAGATGAATGGGTGATGAAACTACAAAGAAAATATAAGGACATGATTATCATAAAACTCAGAAAATAATTATTGGGGCTGGGTGGGAGTGGAGGGCAGATGTGAGCTGGGATTGTGTTTGGGAGGGGACCCTCGAGGGGTTATAGGGTGGCTAAGAAGTTTCCTTTCATAAGGGGGCATGATTATAGGGTATTCACCTAATGATAATTCATTTGTTTTATGCTATTTTTTACCAAGAAGTAGGGTTTTTTAATTCTTCTTAAAAAAGAATATATTAACATATGCAAAATGTTAATAATAGGAAAAACTGTGGGTGTATTTGGTAACTCTGTACTTTCTGCATGTTTTTTATCTGTAAACTTATAACTACTCTTTTTAAAAAAATTGAATGTATCATTGAATTTATGTCAAATGAAGCAAGATAGGATACAAGTGGTCTCAGGGTTGCCACCTCGAGTTGCCTTTAGGGATTGCAGACTTTTCTCATATTGCTTAGATTTTGCTCAGTAAGATTTAAAACTTTATTGACATCTCTGCCTTACAGATACTTTACTTTTTTTTAATTCATAAGAGAGATGCTTGTAAATGATAAAATTCAAGTAGTGCAGAAGGATATAAAATAGAATACTTACATTTTTCCCCCCTCATCTCCATCCCCTAGACCCAGCCCATAGTAGTCTTCTCCATCTAGTTTGAATGTAGGTTGCTATTTAGTTTGGGTTTTTTTTTTAAGATTTTTTTTATTTCTCCCCACCCTCTCGTTGTTTGCACTTGCTGTGTCTGTTTGTCTTCCTTGTTTCTTTAGGAGGCACCAGGAAACGAACCCGGGACCTCCAGTGTGGGAAGGAGGTGCTTAATCACTTGAGCCACCTGGTTTTGTGTGTGTCTGTGTGTCTCTCATTACGTTTTTTTTTTCTTCTTGTGTCTCTTGTTGTGTCATCTTGTTGTGTCAGCTTGCCACACCTGCTTGTTGCATCAGCTAGCTGTCTTGCTTGTCTTCTTTAGGAGGCACCAGGAACCTCTGCTCACTGCTTTGTTGTGTCTCTCATTATGTTTTTCTTCTTTTGTCTTTTGTTGCATCATCTTGTTGTGTCAGCTTGCTGTGCCTGCCCATTGCGCCAACTCGCTGTCTTCTTTAGGAGGCACCGGGAACGAAATCATGGACCTCCCATATGGTAGGTGGGAGCTCAATCGCTTGAGCCACATCCTCTTCCCACCATTTAATTTTTTTTAAATATATTTTTTAATTTTTTAAAAGACACTTAGATTATATAAATGTTACATAAAAAATATAGGGATTCCCATATGCCCCACTCCCCATACCTCCCACATTTTCCCACATAAACAACATCCTTCATTCGTGTGGTTCATTTATTGCAATTAATAAACGCATTTTGGAGCATTGCCACTGATCATGGATTATAGTTTACATTTTAGTTTACACTCTCACCCACACAATTCTGTAGGTTATGGGAAGATATATAATGACCTATATCTGTCATTGTAATGTCATTCAGGATGATTCCCAAGTCCTGAAAATGCCCCCATATTAAACATGTTTGTCCCTCTCCTTGCCCTCAGAGCCTCCAGTGGCCACTGCATCCACATCAATGTTGTAATTTCTTCCATTGCTAGAATCACAATAAGTCTATAGCAGAATACCAGTAAGTCAACTCTAGTCCATAGGTCATTCCCCAATCCTGAGGATTCTGGGATGGTGATGTCCACTCCACCTCTAATTGAGAGGGGGCTTCGATCCCGTACAGCCAATGGATGGGACTTTCTCACTTGCAGTTGTAGGCTCTCTCATTTCCTTGGTATGGTGGTTGTCCATCCTCACCTCCTTGTTAGTTATCCTGGGTGAGTCCAGTTAGTTGTACTGGAGAGTAGGTGTTGCAACTCCACTGAGGCTCAGGGCCTAGCTGGCACATGGACAGCCCAAAAATTTAAGTCTCTTGAATACATACCTACCAACTCCAGCACCAACTATAGGTTCAAATAGAAGGGACAGATGAGCCATGTATAGGGAAGCCATAACTGAGCCCAACTCTGTCACTCTCAGGAGCACAAACTCCAAAGTAGAGTCCACTGGCAAAATACCAAACTCCAGAGCTGTCTGTCATGACCATAGGACCTGGGTGTCTCCAGAGCCCTCAGGAGCCCCACTATTCGGGGTAGTATCTACTTTGGCAGTCTATAAGATCCTGCTGAGATGTCCATAAGCATTGCCTCTGGGATGACTCACTTTGAAGTCTATTAGCCATATAAACTCATTTGTCTTTACCTTCCCCCCTTTTATTTGAGGTCTTTTTCCAGTTACATTGGTAGTAGGTGCTTGGTAGTAATCCCTCGGTGCCAGGGAGGCTCATCCCCAGGAGTCATGTCCCATGCTGCGAGGAAGGTAATGCATTTATATGCTGAGTTTGGCTTAAAGAGAGGCCACATTTGAGCAACAAGGAGGCTCTCAGCACACCATTTAGTTTTAAAGCATATCCTATAGCTCAGTTTCTTTATTGAGAAAAAGAATCTACTGACTCTACTATAAAAAATGAAAAATTTATTCTTATTCATACTATTTCTCCTATCCTCTACAACTCCTGAATTTAGTTACTTAATTTCTTCTAGGTTTCCCTTATGTCTTTAAATAATATACTTAAAGATCTGTGTCTAGAGTTAGCTCTGCATCTACTTATTCCCTAGAATGAAGATGAGGACATTAGAAATTCCAGTTACACATCCATTGAACTCACTTTCTCCCTCCCACTTTTTGGTAATTTTAAAATTTTTACATTGCCATGATGAGTAATACCTAAACCTTCCATATGTGTTTCTTGGTTGATATTAAAGACCAAAAAACAGCATCTGCCATTATATAGATATTATTCAGGACAGAACAAAATTGTGTGAAAGGACCCAAAGGGAAAAATAATCACATACCTCCTTTATTTGGTTTGGTTTTTGCTTATTAATCAAGAAGGTCTGTAATAGCACACATAATTCAAATGTCATTAAAAATTAAACTTCTCCACAATTAGTGGTTTCATGCTCTTTTATTTATATCTCTGTACTAGTTCATGAAATGCTGCATTACAAGTTATCAACTTAAATATCTGTCCATTCACAGGCCAAATGGCTTAACTCCTCCCCTTCCTCCTACCTGGGGGTGGGTGGTGGGTGATGTCACATACTTGTTTGAATATAAAATGAAAACTATGGACACCTTCCCCAGAAAAATGTACTCACATTTGCAAAATTTTGGGTATCCTTGCTTCAAAGATCTCCTCCTGGGTTCCAAAGTGAAAATCCCCTTTGCCCTAAACAGTGTTCCTCTCCAGGGCAGAGGTTTTATCTTTTTCTTGTATGTATTTTTAGCACCTGTCCAAGAGATGGCAGTCAATAAATATTTGGGCAAATATTATATGAACCAATAATTCTCACTTTTTTGGGTTGGATTTTCAAAATCTCTTAAAATATGAAAGTTCACTCTTGTCTCTTCTTTGTACTTAGTGCTACTTTAACTCCAAAATGTAAGCCAAAAAAATGTAAAAACACTCAGCCACATCAGATATCCTTACAGATTTCATCTTCTTGAAGAAATCTCTCCAAGAGCCTTCTGTCTTGCTCAGGTCTGGACTGGTTAACCTCTGTACTGGGCAACCTGGGACCTCTTTTCACCTTCATCCTAGGGAGGCCCTGTTTTCCATCACAAGACACAGCAGCTTTGGTTTATGCCCTTATTTTGTTGGAACTTATCCTTCAGTAGCTTCCTGGGAAAGGATTCATGGACAGGAAAATTTTCAGTTCTGTTTTTATATCAGTTGTGACTTTGGGTAAATGACTTCATGCTTCTGAGCCTTTATATGAGTTTCCTATCCATAAAATGGGAATAAATATTTTTGCTTGCCTCATAGAGTTATTGAGAGTGGAATGGTGTGATGCACATAAATGAAATAATGTACCTAAAGTACTGAAAAAAAATTACCAGTTTTTAATGATAGCCAGGCTGAAATGTTTAGGGATGAAATATACTGATGTCTGAAACTTTGAACTACTTCAATACAGAAGATGGATTGATGGATAGATAGATAAATACATATGTGATAAAGAAAATATAGCAAAATGTTAATCCTAGGATCTAGGCATGGGGTACAAGGGTGTCCACTGTACAATTCTTCCAACTTTTCTAAACGTTTGGAAATTTTCATAACGTTGGAAAAATGACTTGGTTTGCTCAAGTAGAGGTACATTCAATTTTTAGTTACTGGAATATATAAATAATTCCTTCTATTTGCCAAGCTCTCTGGAAAATCAGAACAGTTCCCACAATGCATACTCTAAACAGGCACACTAGGTTTCCCTTGGCTGAAAATGTTAACATTTCGGGCAATTTACCAAATACAAGTTAGATAGTTCAAAATAGGTTATTCCTACACAATACAAAATTACCCAATCATTTACACAGATTTGGGAAGAGATGGGTATAAAACAGGAGAAGAAGGGATGACTTTATGGTTGTCACGTCAACGGTCATCTAGCGGTGAAGAATGTTACTGACTGCAACCGCGGTAGCCTAGTTTATTTTAGTTTCCCTCATTAGGGTTCCAAGGAATATAATAAGCAAAATCACGTCCTTTCTCATTCCTTAGAAACACATTACGATTAGATAGCAAGGGTGGAAGCCGTTATGGAGGCAGTATAGTGTAGCGTACAGGCGCAGAAGACAGAGTGTTTGGGTCTGAATCCTACCTAGTACGGCACTGTGAAATGGAGACAATATAATGATGTCTACAACATAGGACTATTGTAAGATAAAATGAAAGAGTAGCAGCCAGTCTATCATTATTGCCCAGCCATCACCTCACAAGTCATAATTGTGGCTTGACGTGAACGAGACTCGACCAGCTGTCTCAAAAAGTATTTTCCGCCTTGAATTCTGCGTGGAGTCTGGGACAAATAATTCCGCTCTAATCCACACCTCTTCCGAAGAGCGGTCACTCAGAAAGCCAATCCTCGAAATCCCAAAACCTTTGATCACCTAGGAAACTGTCTATCCTGCGCGTGCGCAAGGGTTCTCTCGCGCGCGCCCCGCCCTCCTGCGGTGAATGGCCTGTTCCATTCCTAAGGGAAGATGACGGGTGAGGGAAGGGGCTTGAACCCGGAAGCTCAGGTGCGTTACTGATACTGCAAGCGTTTCACTATACGAATTCGGTATTGTTATCTTTCTATTCTGATGGTTTGCAACAGGCCTCTGAAAACAGTGACTTTGGGACGGCTCGACCGTCCTTGCTCCCCCTCTCACCTGGGAACCTTAGGACTGGCCAGCTGGAGGCCAGGTAGGGAACCCTCGAGGGCCCCGCCCACCCGGCGGGGCCCCGCCCCGCCCCGCCCCGCCCCGCCCCGCCTCCCGGCTACCCGCTGGTCCCCGACCCCGCGGCGTCCCCAGGCGGCTCCTCCTCCTTTCCGCCCGCCAGCCGCGGGCGCGGGGGACGTCAGAGCTGCCAGCGTGGAAACCGCGGCGGGGCGCGGGAGGCGGAAGTAGCGCCCGGGACCGCCGGGCCACCATCGGGCTCCGCCGGCCACCTCAGCCATGGACGCGTCCCTGGAGAAGGTCCGTACGGGGAGGGGGGCGGCGCTGCGGCCCCTAGTCCCCGCCTCCAGGGCGACTATTTTCCAGTCGCGACCTGCCATTGTGACCCGGGGAGGGGGCCGGGGGCCAACGGGCCCGCCTGTGGAGGCCTGGTCGCCAGGGCGTCTGGCCCGGCTCTCGAGGCTGAGGCCTGGTCATGTCTCCGCGCCCAGGGCCGCGTGGGTCTAGAGAGGGGCTGGGCGGGACCGGGTTCTGCCAGGGGCCGCGAGGGGCCCTCAGCTCGGGGCAAGCAGGGGCCGCGGGACCGCCCTAGGTCCCTGCCAGGATTCCGTGAGGGGCCGGCCTGAGCCCCGCGCGTTCTTTCGGGTGTCAGGAGCTAACAGTCTGCGGCCCCAGAAACCCCTGGAAAGAAGCCTCCAGTTGTTTCGGAGCCAGCTACAAACCTGTAGGTCTCCGAGTTAGGAAGAAAAAATGTGATTTTCCAACTTCAGCGTGAATAGGAATCACCTAGGGCCTCGGGTAAAAATCCAGATTTTCAGCCCTCCCTTCAGAACCTCTGGGGGGGCGGGACCCGGATCTGCATGTTTAACAACTTCCCCCATGTGATTCTGATGCTCTAAGTTCTGACTACCGGTTAAAAACCTGGGGGGGTCCAGAAAGGGGGAGGAGTGTTCTTCCGATTGTGAATTTTGGCATCACTGCTGCCGCGCAGCTTCCTGACCTCCCATTAGGATGGTGAGGAGTCGAAATCCACTGTAGCAGCGCCTGCCTCTCGTTTCCCCTAGGAGAATAGCAACGTGATAAACCTGGCTGCCTGCCCTGTGAAATGGATTCTAATTGTCCCGGATTTAAGACTTGTAAATGAGAACCAGTGGTTGGATTTCTTGATATAGTCCTACCTTTGGTAACTGACATTATGCTCTCCCTCAAACTCCTTCTGCCTGTTCAAGCTTGGGGTTCTGTTTCTCCAGTGTATTCAGGACCCAGTTCTTCATACATGTGAAATTCAGGAGCCATGCAAATGTTCTAAGACTGCTTCGTTTTAATTTTGAACTGGCCGAAATACCATATTTTGCCGATTTTCAATGCAGCAGATACTGTAGATTAGTTCAGTTGTCACTGGGAGTTCAAAGGAGTAATTGTACAAGTCCCCCCAGGTGTCTTCATGAGCACACAATGGAATATCCTCCACTTAGGTCGTTTAGCATAAGTTGAGTGGAAGGCAATCAAGAAAAGAAAAATATCTATTTTTTGAGACTCTCTGTGGTGAATGTTACATGCTTTTCTGGCAAGGAATCAGGTCTTTCCAGGCTTTTGATTAGCACAATGTCTACTTTGGGTACGTTGAGTTTCAGTCTAGATCAGTGGTTCTCAACTGGGGGCGATTTTATTCCCCAGGGGACATTTGGCAACCACTGGAGATATTTTTGGTTGTCATACCTGAGGGGTGGGGCAGGGTTGTACTGCTGGCACCCAGTGTGTAGAGGCCAGGGAGTATGCTAAACATCCTACAATGCACAGGATAGTCCCCCACAAGAGAAAATTATCCGTCTTAAAACATCAGTAGAGCTGAGGCTCAGAAACCCTGGTTTGAATCATGTGTGTAACACCAGTAGTTGAATACAAATAATGATGCTAAAAATATCCCTACAGTGTGGTTTCCTTTCCAGTTTCATGAAAAGGTGAGATGGGCTTTGTGGTCAGTTCATTTAGACACCTAAAGAACTAGGGTGATCTTTCCTCCAAGAGTCATTCCTTATAAACAAATCTGCAAAACAGAGTGGGCTGGAATCCTGCTTTATGCATAACTTTTTTTTTGCCATTTGATTAGATTACAGTGGTGGTTCCTAAATGTTAATTGATGATAAAGAATCTTAAACTCTTCAAATGAAGATTTGAAGAGGTACTGAAGCTCCAGCATGCTTAAGGCTGGAGCAGTCACCAAAATTGCAGTGATCTTTTAGGAATTCAAACAAAACATGTGGGCTGGAAGTTTCTGCTTAAGGTCAGTGTGAAGATTCTGAATGCAACTTTTTCAGAACCAGGACTGTGTCTTATTTTTATATTTCCAGAAGTATTTAGAGAGCCTTATATGTAATAAACAATTTCTGTTGTTGCTAAGTGGGCAGAAAAGAAAAAAGCGTTGAGGACTTTGTGTTCTGAAAAATAGTTTAAATCAAAGTAAAACATTGAATTGCGTCCATTATTCCTGTGTCCTTGAGGATTAAAATATTCTGGGTTAAGTTCTACATTGCTAATATTAAATTGAAAGATATTTCAGCAGTACTGAATGATCCCATTTAAACTGATCCTTGCATAATTTTTACTGCCTCCAGAAACAGTGTTATTTGATACCTATCTTATAAAATTTCAAATAATATCTGTTACTCTAAAATGTAGTGTGCTATTATCATTTAGTAGAATCACTCAGTACATTTTCTTTGGTCAAAATATTCTGTATCATTGCTTTTTCTTCAGATAATACATGCAGACCTGCAACAACAGCCATTTTGTCTTGATTTGCCTTTTTTTCCTACACACAGTATCAGTTTTCCTGTATCTGAAATTAGTGAAATCTCAAGAAACTGGAGAGGTTAATTGAGGGAGCAAAATTTCAAACTGGGAAAGGAGGAGAAGGGCCCCTTAGTCCCCCAAAGTAGTATATCCAAGACCTTGTAGAGGTTTGAGTAATCAGATAAATAATTGTCTCATGGTATTTACTTTTGTTTATATTCAAGGGGGGAAATGCTACAGGTAATAATTACTCTGATGCTGAAGATCTTAATAAGTTATTCAGCACGTACACTTTTTAGTAAAATTCTGCTAGTTTAAACTTGTAGAACAGCCCAGGCCTTTTCCTCTTGTGTGGAAAAACTCATTCTTCCTGGGTGTTATGTTTAGACAAGGTGTACTGCAGTTTGTTTTGCATTTACTTCAGTTCCATCCCTAAGTAAGCTTAGAGCAGAGTTTCTCAACCTTGGCCCTACTGACATATTGGGGCCAGATAATTCATTGTTTTGGAGGCTTTTTGTGCCTTGTAGGATGTTAAGCAGCCTTCCTGGTCTCTAGATACCAGTAGGACCCCCCTCTTTTCTAGTTGTGACACCCCAAAATGTCACCAGTCATTGCCAAATGACCCTGAGGTGGGAGACAAAATTACCCCCTCATTGAGAATCACTGACTTAAAGCATCTAGAACTATGCTGTCAAGTACGGTAGCCTCTGGTCATATTTGACTACTTGATAATTAAAATGAAATAAAATTAATTCAGTTCCTTAGTTGCACTAGCCACATTTTAAGTGTTCTGCAGCTATATGCGGTTTGTTGCTATCATATTGGACAGTGCAGATAATAGAACATTTCTTTTGCCATGGAAAGTTCTGTTGAATGGGGCTTAGGAGCTGGACCAATTTAACTTATTTGTTGTTATATCTAGTTCTTGTCACTGAAAGAGGCAACTTTCACCCTGTTTCTTACCTAAATAATTACAATTCAGCCCATTTTCGGTTCTTGTACTCATGCTGAGCTAAGTTTCCTCCTTTGGGCCTATTTGAAGAATTCTTTATCACCTTCCTGTCAATGCTTGAAGTTTAAAAAGAGCTGCAGAAGCAGTGTGTGAAGGGAACTCTTTTGATCTCTACTTATTAATGCAGACTGCCAGAATTTCTATTCCTGTGCTTCACTTAAAAAGTGTGAGAAAAGAACCCCTGGTAGCCAAACTTGAAACGACCAACTTCTGCATATGCCTTTGTAAATCCCACTTTTATATAGAATGGGAGGACTTCTGTGAGCAGATGATGGGCTGATCCTTATATCTTTGCTAGGTGAGGATTTTGCATACAGGTGTGTGGTGGCTATGGTTGTAAATGATTATCAAATGCTGGGTGTCAGGGAACACTGATGGGACTTAGCCATGGGTACAAAGTTCCTGATCCTAAAAGTTTATGGCTTTGGTGATTCTTGATTTACTACAAGTTGCAGAGGTAGTTTTAGTAGCAGAGCTATTGGTGGTTGCCAGTCCTGTGTTTATTCAAATATATATATATAGGATTATGAGTTGTAATTATGGGTAGGGATAGCTTGAGCTTAATGTCACCTATTTTCACCTAAAGCAGAAACCTGTTTTGGTTTATAAACTTTATTATTTAAAAGCCATCTACAGTCAAAGCCTTGTGCCGAGTGCTGAGGGACACATGAGGTGAATACAACATACTCTCTCCAGGAGGTTATGTTCTAGTAAGGGCGTCAATTTTTAGACAAATCCTTGTACAGCAAGGGGGTAATAAGTATCACAGGAATTAAGAAACAAGCAGGGAATGCATTTAGTGAGTGTCCAGGAAAGATTTTGTTGAAGAGATTCTCTTTAGGATAGAATGTTTAGTTCAGAATTAGGTTTTCTAAAGTGTGTGTATGTTTAGTGTAAATGTAGTATATACTTTTGCTTTATAATTGTCCTCATGTTTTTGCTGATGGAACAGAAATCAAGGGAAAGGAAAGCCATTTTCACCTTAATTTTTTTTTTTTAATTAGAGAAGTAGGTTTTTAGGAAAATCATATAAACAATATAGCATTCCTACATACCCCCAATATTGTTAGCACTTTGCATTAGTGTAGTATCTTTGTTAACAGTTGATGAAAGAATATGAAAATTGTACTATTAACTGTAGTTGATAGGTTACATTAGGGTGTATTTTTTCCCCATATACCACCCTATTAACACCTTGCAAGTGTGGTACATTTGTTATAATTCATGAAAGAACATTTTTATAATTGTACTATTAGCTATAATCCATTGTTTACACTAGGATTCACTATGTTGTACTGTCCTATGTTTTGCTCTTTAATTTTCATTCTTGTAACATATAGGACCTAAAACTTCCCTTCCCTTTTAATCATATTCACATACATAATTCACTGCTGTTAATTACACTCACAATATTGTGCTGCCATTCCCAGCCTCCAATTCCAAAACTTTACAATCAACCCAAATACAAATTCTGTACTAATTAAGCATTAACTCCCCATCTACCCCAAATCCAGCCCTTGCTAACCTGTATTCTAGATTCTAACTCTGTGAGTTTCGTTATTGTAATTATTTCATGTCAGTGAGATCATAACAATATTTGTCCTCTGTCTGGCATATTTCACAGCATAATGTCTTCAAAGTTCATCCATGTTATCACATGTATCAATACTTCATTCCTTTTTATGGCTGAATAATATTCCATTATATTTATATACCATATTTTGTTTATCCATTCATCATTTGATGAACACTTGAGTTGCTTCCGTCTTCTTGCAGTTGTGAATAATGTCGCTGTGAACTGTGGTGTGTAAATAACTGTTCAAGTCCCTATTTTCAATACTTTAAGGTATATAACTAGAAGTGAAATTGCTAGGTCACATGGTAATTCTGTAATTTCTGAGGAATTGCCAAACATTGGTGTGCAAATATCTGTTTGAGTCCCTGCTTTCAATTCTTTGGGGGTATATACCAGTAGAGACTTACTGGTTCTATATGGTAATTTTATACTTAGCTTTCTGAGAAACTGCCAAACTGTCTTGCACAGTGGCTGCAACATTTTACATTCCCATCAGCAATAAATGAGAGTTCCTGTTTCCCCACATCCTCTCCAACTCTTGAAATTTTCTTT
>JAQZBX010101520.1:0-11256 GCA_029593785.1 Cabassous unicinctus
TTTATTTATTTATCCCCCCCCTTGCTGCTTGTGCTTGCTGTGTCCATTCGCTGTGTGTTTTCTCCGTGTCTGCTTATCTCCCCCTTGCTGTGAGGTCCCGCTGCATCAGCCCACCGTGCCACGCGGGCTGGTCTGCCCTCACAAGGAGGCCCCGGGAAGCCAACCCGGGGCCTCCCACATGGTAAACGGGGGCTCTATTGATTGAGCCACACCTGCTTCCTCTTGTGAGGTCTTGCTGCATCAGCCCACCCGGCTGCGCGGACCGGCCTGCCCTCACAAGGAGGCCCCGGGAAGCGAACCCGGGGCCTCCCATATGGTAAACAGGAGCTCTATCGATTGAGTCATACCCGCTTCCCTTAATGGTGTCTTTTGAAGAGCAAGCATTTAAAATATTTTTTATGAAGTCCAATTTATCAGTTTATCTTTTATTGTTCGAGCTTTTTGTGTCCTAAGAAAGCTTTGCTTACCAAAGTTTTGAAGATTTTCTCTTATAACAATGTATATTTTGCTGATTTTATTTGGTGTCCAACAAAATATAGAATGCTACAAATTAAAAGTGATATACAGTGCTAGAGTAATAGTTGAATATAACCCAACTGGGTATATCCATACTTTGTAATTTGCTGTGTAACTAGAGTATATATTCTTAGCTTGCTAATGAGTTTCTCTGTGGTGACAATATAGCATAGTTGTTAAGGATAAAGATGTGCCAAAGAGACAGACCTGGAACTGAAATCGGCTGCCTACCTTGATTGGGCAGGTTACTTAACCTCTGTAAGCCTCTTTCTCATATGCAAAATTGAAACAATGATGATCTTATGAGGTAATACATAGAAAGCCCGTGGCTCAATTCTGGGTATATGGATAGGGTTTAATGAATTATCAGATGCCACTATTATTATTTTTATTATTATTATTAAAATAAGTTTGAATGCCAGCTTAGCCAGCAGGATACAGAGAATGATATTTATAAAATAGCCATAAATTATAAATATTGCTATGTTTTATTAAATTAGTATACAAGTATTTCCCAAATAGTAATGAGCAACACATTTCACAAATGGCATGATGTTTTTCTAACAAAAATTTGGGGGTGTTTGTGATTTGTTAGTACCATATGTCAACAGTCTCCTTCCAAACTTCTAAGAATAGCAAAACCTCAAATTATTTTTACCACAAAGACCATCTAAAAACGTCTTGGCAGATGCTGCTTCTGTTTCATAGCTAGGTCTGGAAGAGTTTTGGTAGGTTTAATGTATTTGTGGCAATTGCTTGTTTGTTCTTTTTCCATCCTTGACTATGACGACCATTCCTTCAGTCATGTATTGGTCCTAGGACAGAATATAGATTTACCTGCTAGACCTCTTTTCCACTCACTAACAAAAATGTGGTTCAGAGAGCTTTGGGGCAAGTTAGAAACAGAGCCAACTCTCCTACATTATTTGTATACCATTTATAATTCAGTTAGCCTATCACATTTAGACTCCTCGATTCAATATTTAATGAGGAAACTGGTCTCAAACATTGGTTGCATTTAATAAATAAATATTTAAAACCAGCCACTCAAAAACGGCAACTTTTTGCTTCCTTCTGATAATTGCAAAGCCTTAAGCACAGAAGTCTCATTATGAATTCTGTGGTGGCTTTCCCCAAGGATGTAAACACAAGAAAAATTGAATTTGATATAAATGGGTTGTGGTGACCGAGGGGCTTTTGTTGTTTGGGTTACTTCAGCCTGCACTGCTCAGGCGGCGGTGCCCGTGCTCCAGTGACACACAGTGAAAGTGTGAGATGACTCATCATTCTCACTCTCGCTGATCTATCAGCTTCAATTCAAACCACACCAGTTACAGAGAGTTCGGTTTTGACTATTTGTTACATAGTTGTGTAGGATTCAGCTAAACTTTTATTTACTTTCTTGCCCCCTGAATTATATTCTTTCTCTCTCCCAATGTTTGCTCAGGACATCATACTCCTTTTTCAGAGATAGGAAACCTAGTTCTTAAAATAACAAAAATATTCTTTCTGATCAGTTTTCAAATCACACAGAAGGTGTGCTGCCTTCTGTTTCTCTGCTTCTTTGAGGTTCTGCAGTAGGCTCTCCCCAAGGGGACCCGGCCAAGGCACAGTTGTGCCAAGTGGAGCCCTTAGAGTTATGACCAGCAGGACAAGGATGTGGGCTTCTTTTACCTATTTTTCCTAAGCATGGCTATGGTGGTGGTGGTGGGTATTGGGGGTCCTACCAAAACCTGTTGCCCTGAAAAATACTTTTTTCACCACTTGGTGAATTAAAGCTTCATTTTTAGTATAGGTAAATAATATTGCAATGCTCCTGAGAGGGAGGTCACTTTAGGTCATTGCTTTTATGTATTTTATTGTGAATGGGTTCCTGATCATTTTCTGAGCACTGAAGCCTGTACGAGAGAGTGATATAGGAGGGAGGCAGAACCAATGGAACACAAGAACCCTGGGAATATGAGGAGGCTCACAGGAGGGCAATATCGAAGGATGGGAACAGGAAACACTGATGAAAGATGTTTATGTGGGATGTTATGGGAGGTGTGGGAGGTGGGGAGCATGGGAATCCCTGTAATTTTTGTGTAACATTTATGTAATCTAAGCATCTTATTAAAAAAAAAAATATATATATATATATATATATATATAAATAAATAAAAGCAGTAGGATCAAAAAAAAAAAGGTGCTAAAACCCAAATCTTCCTACGCCCTAGTTTTTCTAGCACTGATTCTGAGTGATCTTGGAAGTGGAGTCCAGAGGCCTTTTTGATTATCAAGGAGATAGCCTAAAAGAGTGGTTCCCTACCTTTGCTATATGTTAGAGTCACCCAGAAGATTCTAAAATCATCTCAGCCTGGGTCCCACCCCTCATGTCCAGAGAGGATGATTTTAATTGGGCTGGGCTGGGCCGAGGTGATCAGTGTTTTATATGCCCTCCCAGGGTTTCTAAATGGAGCTAGGGTTGAGAGCCCCAGCCTACAGAAACCTTCAGGAGTCCCCGAGAGTGGGGATCCCCACTGTGGTACCTTCTCTTAAGGAGCCTGGGGAAGTCCTAAGGACTGTTCAGCAATGGAAGAAATCCCCACTTCTATTTTGTGGGAAGAGGAGGAGGAGAAGGGTGGGTCATCACCCCTGGAAACTCCCTCGGCACGCCTCTTCTGGTCTGTGGCATAGTCACTGGCCACAGAATGCCTTCCTAAAGGGGTGTGGCCTGCTGCTCATGCCACTGTATCCCCCCCTTCACATTCTTTCAGGACCAAATTCCTTTGGAGATATTTACAATTAACCTTTTCTCAAGTTAGACTGCAGACAAGTTGGTACAGTTGTAACATGATTTTCCAGTTTGGCATGGATTGAGACAGCAAGAAAAGCTTATGGAAATTGTATGCTTTATTAATATGTGCCAATAAAATTGATTTGTTTAAAAATAAAAGCCTATAGGGTTTTACGGCATGTTTCTTAAACACAATCAAAATGCAGTTTACAATTACCATAGGTATTCACCAGATCTGTGGTAATATAATCCAGTTTAAAATCAGATTGATGATCCTGAGCTCCTAGATTAGAACTAAAAAAAAGAAAATACTTTATATCTTTCAGGATCTTGTTAACATGATTGATATGGAGGAACTAAAAAACTATCCTGGCATAGTGAAAAAAAAAATCACCCTCAGCCTCAGTTTCCCCATCCGAGAATAAAAGGGATTGTAAATCCCTGCTTTACCTATCAAAATTTTGTTTATAAAGATTAAATTAGATCTTGAGGTGCACTTTAGAAAATGTAAATTACTCCACAAAAATAAAATACTGTTATAGACCAGTAATTGAAGTTTCAAGCAGGCATGGAAAATGAAAATGCCGTTAGTTCACCCATATGTCAATCAAGATTTGCTAAGAAGAGCTTGCATTGATAGAGTTTTATGTTATTTTTTTGTTTTTGTTTTATTTTTCAAAGGTTTTGGTCATTTTATTTAATTTTATCCTTACAACTTACCAGTAAAATAACCCCCCAACTTCAGCAATTTTCAATATACTGTTTCTTTTATACTCAAGCTACCCCTCCCCCCCCAATAACCTTTAGCCCCTGAGGTTATTTTGAAGCAAATCCCAGACATTCTTTTTAACCATTTCACTCATAATTTCTTTAATACTAAAAACTTTTATTTTTATATTTATGGTACCACTTGAGCCATATCTGCTCCCCAGTAGTAGTTTTAACAATAACAAACTTGGAAACCAAAACAGCTTAGCATCTTGCTGGAGGTCACGTGACTTATTAAAAAAAGAGCTAGGATTTGAAATGAGCTCTTTAGACTTTATTAGAAAAAAGAAGCTATTTTTTTTTTTAGTTTGTTAAAAAAATATACCATGTCTCATGGGTAAATATGTTTTGTTAAAACATACCAAATGTGTATTGTTTGGGGTTGATTCTCATGTTTTAAGGAATAAATAACTTGTAGAAATGAGTCAGAAAGTCATTTGATTATCTTGTCCAACCTCCTAATTTTAAAGTTGAGGAAATTGAGGTCCACAAAGATTAACAGACTTGTTGAACCCAGAAAAGCTTGTATTCACTGTTTGGATTTTCATATAAAGAGAATTAGTTGACATTTTGCAGAGATCAGGCAAAAAATTCCAATGGTAAGATAATTAAGAATTTTCTGTAAAAGAGTAGAGAATTAAATGAATTTTATAAAGATTGATTTTATACTTTCTCAATATTGTATCACTATCTACTAATATTGGTGATTTTAAAGGTGAAAAAGTGATGACAATGTCCAAATGCTCAGATAGATTAGACTCATTATGGAACCCGTAAAGTAGAACAGTGATTTCTTGAAACAATTCCAGGCTGAAACAGACATGGAAAAAATATAATTATATACAGGGCACAGAAGATATGAAAGATTAAGTTGCAGAGGGAAGAGTTGGTATTTAGAAAAAAAACCAACAGCTTTTTATTAAATAGTGCTCTGTAGAACCCAAGTGGGAGAGTGTGTGTGTTTATAAACAGTCACAAGTCATAAGCAATAGTTAGACTAAGATATACTTATAAAATTCTGGGTTGCATAGGCTAGTGTCATTCCTGGATTTAAATGGTCCCATCTTTAGAGATGGTGAGGCTACAGAGGATAGAGAACAAGCCGGGTCAAACAAGTGTCATCTTTTTCTATACTATCTTGGGTGACTCTTTCTTTGAACTATCTCAAACAAGAATTATGGTACCAAGGCAAGCAGGTTACCAAGTAGACCTTGCAGGGAGTTGTTACTCTGCCAGAGTTCTCATGAACACTGGGATCTTTTAGACTCAATATCAGCTCCGGGTTACTGAGTTGGTTCTGTTCTGTTCTGTTCCTGGGGCAGAAATCATAGGCATGAAAGACCTTGATTGAGTAAACTGGTGACTCTTGACTGTGACTGAGTAAAAGAACACTATTGCTTGGGACTCACTCACAGAGACTGATTTAATTGGAATGGGGTGGAGGTTTTTTGTTTGTTTGCTTGTTTTTTCTTTTTCTTTTTTGCATGCCCTCTGGCATAGATGAGGGGGAGTCCCCCTTGACCTGAGCTTTTCTGGTGATAAGGGATTGTCTTTCTATAACCAGGATGCCATGATTTCTGGGAGCCAGCTGGGAAGGGGGCAAACCTCAAGCAGGTAGTCAACTGGGTAAACCCCTAGCTGTCATAAGAGGTCTCATTGTTAGGGATCTAGACACCCTCTGAAGACAGAGGGGAAAACTATTTTTTTATGAGATCCTTTTTTAGAAAAATTTCTCAAAAATTTTATTCTTTGTTTCACAGTATTGCCAGTTCTACATTTAATCAAAGTTTCACTTTTTTTTTTTCATTAAAAAATTATTTAAGTGTATCATTCATATCATTCATACATGAACATACATAAACAATAAGTATATAGTAAAAGCTGTGAACTTACAAAACAAAATGTATAACATCGTACGAGGCTCCCATACATCACCCTACCACAAACACCTCGCGTTGTTGTGAAACATTTGTAACAAATTATGAAAAAGCATTGTCAAAGTATTACTACTGACTATAGTCTGTATCTTACACTTGGTGTGTTACGTGTTACCTGCAACCCACCTTATTTTTTTCTTTGTTCATAAACCACACAATTTATCTAAAGTGCACAATCAATGGTATTTGGTATAATCACCAAGTTGTGCATTCATCACTTCAATCAGTATTAGAGCATTTTCATTACTTAAAAACAACAACAAACCAACAAAAAAACAAACACTATCATACCCATACGTTAGCACTACTATTTACAAATTCTATGGTGTGCTTTCACCATTTCTATTCATTTCCAAACAACTTTTTTTTTCATTTATTTATTTATTTATTTATTTATTTATTTTACCAATTCTGCTCTGATTAAACCTCAGCTTTCCATTCTCTAGCCACATTCTTTTCTCTGGTGACTTATATTCTAACTGTTAACTCCATTAGTTTGCTCATTATATTTAGTTCCTAATAGCAAAGTCATACAACATGGCTTGCTTCACTCAACATAATGTCCTCCAGGTTCATACACATTGTCATATGCTTCACAACTTCATTTCTTCTTACAGCTGAATAATATTCCATCATGTGTATATACCACAGTTTGTTTATTCATTCATCAGTTGATGGACTCCTGGGTTGTTACTATCTTTTGGCAATTGTGAAAAATGTTGCTATGAACATTGGTGTACAGATGTCTGTTCATATCACTGCTCTCAGTTCTTCAAGGTATACCTCTAGTAGAGATATTGCCGGTCACATGGTAGATCTATATCTAACTTCCTTAGGAACCGCCAAACAAAATTCCACAGTGGCTGTACCATTCTACATTCCCACCAGCAGTAAATAAGCATTTCTATCTCTCCACAGCCTCTCCAACACTTTCAGTTTTCTGTTTTGTAAATAGTGCCATTCTAGTAAATGTAAAATGATATCTTATTGTAGCTTTGATTTGCATTGCCCTAATTGTCAGTGATGCTGAGCATTTTTTCATGTGTTTTTTTCACCATTTGTATTTCTTCTTTAGAAAAATGTCAATTCAGGTTTTTTGCCAATTTTTAAATAGGGTCATTTGTTTTTTATTGTTGAGTTGTAGGGTCTCTTTATATATCATGGATATTAGACCCTTGTCGGATGTGTGATTTCCAAATATTTTCTCCCACTGGGTAAGCTGCCTTTTAAACCTCTTCACAAAGCCCTTTGAGGTGCAGAAGTGTTTAATTTCGAGGAGGTTTCATTTATCTATTTTTTCTTTTGTTGCTCATCTTTGGGTGTAAGGTTCAAGAAACCTCCACCTACTACTAGGTCTTGTAGATGTTTCCCTATGTTATCTTCTAGGAGTTTTATGATCCTGGTTTTTATGTTTAGGTTTTTGATCCATTTTGAGTTGATTCTTGTATAGGGGGTGAGATAGGCGTCCTCTTTCATTCTTTTGGTTATGGATATCCAGTTCTCCCAGCACCATTTATTGAAGAGACTGTTCTGTCCCAGATAAGGGGACTTGGCAGGCTTATTGAAAATCTGTTGACCATAGAGGTGACGGTTTATTTCTGAACTCTCAATTCAATTCCATTGATCAATGTATCTATCTTTATGCCAATACCATGGTGATTTGACCATTGTAGCTTTATAATACACTTCAAGGTCAGAGAGCATGAGTTCTCCGACTTTGCTCTTCTTTTTAAGGATGTTTTTGGCTATTCAGGACCCTCTTCCCTTCCCAATAAGTTTGTTAATTGACTTTTCTATTTCTGTAAAGTAGGCTGTTGGAATTTTGATTGGCATTGCATTGAATCTATGAATCAGTTTGTGTAGAATTGACATTGTCATGATGTTTAGTCTTCCAGTCCATGAACATGGAATGTCCTTCCATTTGTTTAGGTCTTCTTTGATTTCTTTTATCAGTATTTTGTAGTTTTCTGAGTATAGATCCTTCACATTCCTGGTTAAATTGATTCCTAGATATTTGAGTCTTTTTGTTGCTATTGTAAATGGAATTTTTTTTTCTTGATTTCCTCTTCAGCTTGCTCATTACTAGAGTACAGAAACACTACTGATTTTTGTGTGTTGATCTTGTATCCTGCCACTTTGCTGAATTCATTTATCTCAAGTAGCTTTTCTGTAGATATTTTGGGATTTTCTAAATATAGGATCATGTCATTTGCAAATAGTGAAAGTTTTACTTCTTCTTTTCTAATTTGGGTGCCTTTTTTTCTTTTTTCTTGCCTAATTCCTCTGGCTAGAAGTTCAAGCACAACGTTGAATAACAGTGGTGACAGCGGGCATCCTTGTCTTGTCCCTGATCTTAGAGGGAAAGCTTTCACCGCTCTCCATTGAGTACAATGTTGGCTGTGGGATATATGAGATTTTATCAAAAGGCTTCTGAGATCAAACTTCTCTTCTGTGGCTAGCCTGGATGTACCCAATAGGAATTAGTTGTCAGGTCAAAGCAGATTTTTACTGCCTAAGAAGCACTGGTAATTATAAACCAGCAAGTCACTGTCTACAAATTAGCTCTTCTCCTTTGGCCATACAGATTCTCTGGCTCATTGTGGCTGAACGTATATAGCAAACACTTATTTCCACTTTAGAATGAGAACTGAGAGTGCAGATGATTTCCTTGAAATTGTAAAAATGAAGCAAAACCCTCACCCATTTCACCCATAAGCAGGAAATGAAAGTCTTTGTTGTCTGTTTCCTACAACAAAATGTATTGCTTTTTAGGGCATCTGCATCAACTTTGGAACTGTAGGCAACAATTTATATTGGCCAATTGTTTTTCCCTTTATATATCTGTTTAAACATTTTTTCTTTTCTTTTCTTTTTTTATTAATAAAGTACAACATGCTTCACCAAGAAAGCTTAAATAACCCAGAAAAGCAAAATTGAAAATAAAAAGAAAGGGTAATCTTACTATTCAGATAATCATATTTACCATTTTGGTTTATGTCTTTCCAGTGTTTTTGTTTTTTAATTTCAGGATAAGTACTTTTATCCTTGGGAAGGGAACTGAAAAGAATAAAGCAATCCTAAGACAAAACTAGAGTAGTTAGAAGATTACAAGAAGGGAAACTAGGTAAGGGATCAAGTCAAAGATCAATTATAAGAAGTGAGAGCCCCATAATCAAAACTTGGGTACCACTAGGGATAGAACGAATGCTGACTTACTTTGTGTTGGTCTGGAGGTTATTTCTTTTCTCAGATTGGTTCTGGAAACTGAGATCATGTGGAATTTAAATGGCCCCATCTTTGGGGATAACAAAGGCTACAGAGGCTAGCAAACAAGCTGGTTCTAACAAGTATAGTTATCCCTTCCACATCGTGGGGGTTAGGGGTGTGGCACCCCTGTGATCTGGAAAATCCGTGTAAAATTGTTTGGCCTTTCCTTTGTACCAGAGAAGAAGTCTGAATTTTTTCATTTTTTTTCATGGTGTGTTTACAGTACCTCATTGTAAAATTTGGGTTGTTTGGTCATAGGTGATACTATACAATACTATACATATATTTTATGCATTTCTGAGTTTCTAAACTTTTTCTGTGTCATCTGCTGGCTTTCACATGTCATCTGTGGCTTCTGCAATACTCCCCCAAAATTCCCATTTAATTTCTTATGCTGATCCATGATATGTCAATATATTGAAACCGCGATAGGAAAGTCGTGATGTGGAAGGGATAACGGTATTTTCTTTTCCTATAATACCTTGGGCAATTCTTTCATTGAACTATCTCTTAAAACCATTCCTTCCCACTATTTGCCTCAAGCAAATGCCTCCTGGTTGTCTTCTGGAGCTGGAGATCTTTCTTCCAGAAGACCCTAGGTACTGCTGCCAGGTGGGTGCCTTAAACTGCTATTTAACATTCTCTCTCCTCTTTTTTGAAATCAAAAAAGACTCCAATTGTCCAAATGGGTTAGTTCCAACCTTCTCTCCCCAGCTTTCATGATTCTCTATACCCTAGCACTAACCTATTAATTCAATTTTGTTTTTCACTTCTTGCTCACATAATCTCACTCCAATCAGGCTGATCTACTAATTGTTCTAAAAGTTCATCATTCTCATGATGTCACTACCCTTGTCACCACAATATCATCTTGTCTGGAATGTCCTACCTTCTCTGCTCTCTATTAATTGCCAGTTTTTGAAGGCTTGGATCTAGTCTCATCTCCTTCCCAATATGTTCTCTGATCATTCTAATCCACACTGATTTATGTTTTCTTAGATCCACCACACCAGCCATAATTTAGCATTATTTATTTATTAGTTTGTATTATTCATTGTTTTATTTTTTTGTTAACTGTTACTCTTCAACTAGATTCCTAAATTTTATTGTTGATTTCTTATGTAGGACACTGTGGTGGCTTGGAACTGTTTAGCCCAGAAAAACGATGTTCTTAAACTTAATCCATTCCTATGGGTGTGAACCTTTGTTAATAGGACCTTTTGATGAGGTTACTTCAGATAAAGTGTGGCCCAGAATGGATTTTAATCCTATAACTGACGGCCTTACCAGGAAGGTCATGGAGAGAGAAAAAAGCCATAGAAGGAGCAGCCAGAAGTAGAAAGTCAATGGAACGTGGAAGAGAAGAGAGGCCTAGAGAGGCTGCCATGTACATTGCCACGTGACAGAGGAGCCCAGAACCAAGGATCACCAGTAGCCAGCCCCAGAACTCCAGTCTTTGGAAAGAAAGAAGGTTGAATCAATAATAAAATGTAGGAAAGACTATAATTTACTGGTCTAATAATCAAACTAAAATATTTTACCTCTCTTTTTCATATTCACAAATGGCCTTAAAACTGACTCATTCAGAGAGATCTGGAAAAAGAGACTGGAATTAACTAGATGGTAACCCTGGAACCAAGTTGGACATTTAAATGAAGGTTGAGGCTGCAGAGATTTCAGCTTTTGTAAGTCAAGGCAGGTGTAAACCAACAACTAGCCTCTAATACTCAGTCCAATGGTGGCAGCCATGGAAATGGTTGCAGAAATGGCTGCAGCTGCAGAAATGTGGCCTTGATTCTTGGAGTGGCTGTCTGGGGCCAGGGTAGGCAGAGGAAACACTGGCTTCCAAAAGTTGGGGCTGGAGGTCAAGGTCAGCCTGGCAGATCCCTGAGGGTCCAGTGTGAAAGCTTTCTTTCTTTCTTTTCCTTCCTTCCTTCCTTCCTTCCTTCCTTCCTTCCTTCCTTCCTTCCTTCCTTCCTTCCTTCCTTCCTT
>JAQZBX010101521.1:0-11241 GCA_029593785.1 Cabassous unicinctus
AATAAATATGAATCTATAGCATGGCTTTTACTTTTCTCCCCTTCAAAGTCTTTACATAATTTTCATTACTTTCTGCTGGCTCAGCCATACTCAAATGCTTGAACTTTGTAATGTACCACCCAATTTAAATATTGAGGAAAAGGATCTAGGCTAATGTTAAGTTTTGCTTATCCATATATGTACCACCTCATTTAAAATAACCTATATTGTGGGCTTGCTATTGGTTTTGGATTAGACCATCAATAATCTTTTTAGCTCAAAAATTTTATTTTACCATATTTCTACTTATATACTAAATATTTTATTATAACATATCTAAAATGTTTATGTGTTTGCATTACAAGGGAAATCTATTTCAACTCAATTGGTCATATTGCCTCAGCTACTTTCCTCTACAAATTCACCTCAAACCACTCTGTCTCACACTTCGTTTGAATCCATATGTCTCCTTTCACATCCCCAGTCAGTTTTTCTCTTTACACACTTCACACATTGTCCTGAATTGAATGCTCCAAGCTATTGATGTGGTAAGACTTCCACCTGTCACATGTCCCTTTCTCAGTAAAAGATTTTCAGATGACTGGATTTAATAAACCCATACACCATGGTTCTATATCCGGGTTACATGATCCATTCCTCCATAGCATTTCAAACATTTCAAAATTTGTAATTATTTAATTTTCAGTTTTTCAGTGGTTTATTGTTTACTTTCCTCAGTAGACTTAAGTACCATGAGGACATACTTTATTTGTATAGATTATCAGCATAAACTCAGTCACAGATACATTAAAAGCACCTGTAGATCACATAAATATTTGTTAAGTAGATAAGTAATATTAAGTTGATAACTTGAACTCCAAAACAGCATTGAGGGGGAGAAACGTGTGGTCATGAGGTTTATTAACTTGAGGGTATTTCTTGGAAAGAATAGTATAAATTTTAGGGCCCTCTTTTCAGAACATACTTGCTCATCTGGTTTGAGAGAAAATCAATAGGATGTGAGTTGGAACCAGGATCCTCAAAAACGGATATGCCATTCAGCTCTTCCAATTTAATACATGAATTGAGAAGAAGTCGTATGTAAAAGTAATAAATCTAAGGTCTACATTCTTTCACTTCTTGCACACATGAATACTTTCTCTTGTGCATTTTGGGAATTGCATTTAAGTTCTGTGCCTTTGAATTGTGATTAAGTAAATCCTATAGCATATATTTCAATCAATAATTATGTCTTATCTATTAACAAATGTACATATTGGGAACTTAAATGATATAGCGGTACAATTTATGGCTTCATATATTTCTCCCCACCCCAAGTTGGCTCACTCATCTGTTTGCTCATTGTCGTTTTTTGCTAGTTGTTTCTGTGTTCATTGTCTTTTTTTGCTCATTATCTGCTCATTGTTTTTCTTCCATGTTTGCTCTTTGTCTGCTCTTTGTTTGGTTTATTTTGGAAGCACCAGGAACTGAACTTGGGACCTCCTGTGTGGGAGGCAGGTGCTCAACTCCTTGAGCCAAATCCATTCCCCCTAAAATGATTTTTAAAATTTATTTGAGAGAATAAGAACTGAATACTGAATGCTCTAAAATAAAAATAATCCATTTAATATATGTGAATCCCAAATGTCAGCAGATTCAAAATTGGGAGAGATTTTTCCATCACACAGAGCATCTTCTACATGTGGCTTGCTCTATCTGACTTAAGGGCACTATGGTTAGAAGGTGTTCATTTTGGCCCCCATGAAGGGGGCCATGATAGAAGAATGGCCTCAGGGCATCTTTGAAGTTCATCCTGTAGGTATAAATGTGAGACAGGTTGGTGACATTATAAAAGAAGACCCTCCCAGAGTCATAGTCGAGGAAGATCCTGATGATCTCAGGAGATTCTTCAAGGTGGAGTGATATCCGTGGATTTCTGAGGACCTGGTAGTCATTACTTCTATTCAAGCATAGTGCCCAGAACCCAAACTCTGAGGAGATTTGGATTTCTCCCTGCCTGAGGACTGAATCATTACAAATGCCCAGGGTCCATTTTATTTTCTCTTTCACACTCACTTCCCAGTAGTGTCTACCTTTGAAGAAATTCTGCTGAGCCAATACACAGACCAGGTTATCAAAGTGCTTACTATTCTTAGATACAACCTTAAAGACCTCACCACCTTTCAGGTTTTTTTGGTCTTCAGTAATTTGGAGATATGGGTGAGCGGTGTCTACATCCAGAGTGATATCCTCTATAGAAAAGCTCTCTTCAGTATTGGGGTATAATCAACAATAATTAACACAGTATATTGGAACATAATCAATAATAATTAATGCAGTATAGCATATATCTGGTCCCTTTTTCTAGTTTTCTCCAAAGAGAAGCTGCTCCTTTCCCTCAGGCAAAGCTTTACATACTTCCTTCATTCATCACAAAAACTGTCAATATCTTAACACAGAAGGTTTGTACAGGAAGAAAAAACCGTAAAAATCTAAACACAGATTTTTCTAATTTTAAAGATTTGTGAAAATGTCTAATATTATTTTCAATACATACCATGTGCTTAGTGCTATTTGAAGCACCTTTACATGTATTTACTTTTCATATCAAAGCAATTAGGTAGAGTAATATTCTTACATTGCAGTTTGGAAAAGTTTGTCCAAGTAAAATTACTAATACATATCAATATTTGGACATAGGTCCAGGTCTCTAAGATTCAAACTGTGACTTAAAAAAGCAATCAATTATATGTTTCACTTTGAATCTTAATTCTTTGATAAATTTCAATTCTACCTTAAGTCATTTGAAGTAATCCTCCCAGATTTCCTGAATTAGTTTTCCTGATATTACTTTCATATAGGTGCATATTTACATAAATCTAAATAAACACAAGATGGAGCACAATAATGACCCAGATAGTCTCCTAATGAAATATGATCCTGTTAATACAGACTACATTGCTAATTAATTCTCCTCTGAGGCAGTTCCCTGTGGTGGTAGTTAAAACTAAATTTTAATTGTACTAGTGTAAATACAAGATAAAATGACTTAAGAACAAAGACTTTTATATGTTAACAGTCTAAATGTAGAGATTTGAGCCTTGAAAGTCTCTGCAGCCCATTTGTTCTTGGGTACTTTCTTAAAGCCCACTTTCAAGGTGTGGTATAAAGAGTACAATTTTTTTTTCAACTGGGAAATGTGCTGCTGATGATATCTAATGCTAGTGAGTGCAATATTATAGCAATTAGTTATATGACCTAGGGAAAATCTCCTAAGAATTCTGGGCCTCAGTTTCTTGATAAAATGGTACATAATGCATGACCTTGCTTCCTTAGAGGTAGAGATACTTAATTGTAAAATTAATAAAGAAATACAATATAACAACTTAAAGTTACCATTCCAAGTATTGAATAGATGTCATGAATTTGACAACATACCCGAGAATGCAGTGATAAAAGGAAAAAATATAATAATAATTTTTAAAATTTTTTTAAAAACATTTTTTTTCCCGTTTTTTGAATATCCCAATCCTTAAATTTTCTTTTAGTTTTAGGTTTTTTTTTCTGAGTTTCCATTTATTTTATCTCTTTCACTTAAGCTTATCATTATTATTTCATTTTCCTATTAATTGTATTTGGCTATTATATGGGCTTCATCATCAAGGAAGGTTTAGATCACAGAAGGGTTACAATGGGGGCAGCAGAGGATCATTGGTGGGGGGTGTCTGGGATGGGGGTTTAATGGGAGGATGTTCACATGAATATACATGAAAGTTATATAAAAATGTTCAAATCATCAAGGGGTGGGGCATGGTCACAGTGGGTAGACAATCACTCAGTAAATGAGGGAATACTGAATTCCCAGCTGGAGAGCTCTGCCAAATTCTCCAAGGGAGCAGCAACAGTCCCCTCAGTGCAGGGGCAGTGTCTAGCAAAGGAGGATGGTCCACTGATGGGTTCTTTTTATTGATGACTACCCTTATGAGTCTTTCCTCCTGTAATTGAAACTTAGCCTACTGTTATGGGGTGCCTAAAGGTTGCCACCTGAGAGCATCCTTGTTGCTCAAATGTGGCCTCTCTCTAAGCCAAACTCAGCATATGAATGCATTACCTTCCCCCCAGCATGGGACATGACTCCCAGGGATGAGCCTCCCTGGCAACAGGGGATTAACACCAAGGGCCAACTGGCAATACAACTGGAAAAAGACCTTGAATAAAAGGGGTAAAGACAAATGAGTTCACGTGGTTAAGAGACTTCAAAGAGAGTCGGGAGGTCATCCCATACGTAATGCTTATGCACACCTCAGTAGTCCTCCCTGCACATGGTCCATCAGGCCCTTCTATTCAAACCTATACGTGATGCTGGAGTTTGTAGGTGTACTTCCAGAGACTAGAGCCTTTGGCCTGCCCATGTGCCAGCTGTGCCTGGAATCTTGGTGGAGCTGCAACTCTTGCTCTACTGCTCAGTGGACCCACCCAAGTCACCTGGTGAGGAGACGATGATGGACAATGGCCATCCCAGGGAATGCAGAGAGCCTGCAGCTGCAGGCAGGATAATCCCATACATCGTATCCATGGGATATGGGCCACCTCTCACTTGAAGGTGGAGTGGACATCAACATCCCAAACTCCTCAGGATTGGGGGAAGTGTTATGGACTAGAGTGGACTTAATGGTATTCTGTTCTAAACATATTGTGATGCAAGCAATGGAAGAAATTACAACAGTGAGGTGGAGCCAGTGGCCACTGGACACTTTCGGAGCAGGGAAAGGAAAAGCAGTTGTAATACAGGGGCTTTTTCAGGACTTGGGAATTATCCTGAGTGACATTACAATGATAGATATAGGCCATTTTACATCAGTATATATCATGCAGAACTGTGTGGGAGAGAGTGTGGTCTACAATGTGAACTATGGTCCATGCTTAGTGGCAAAGCCCCAGGATATTTATACCCATTGCAGGTGACATGCCACACTAATGAAAGATGTTTATGTGGGATGTTATGGGAAGTGTGGGAGGTGGGGAACATGGGAATCCCTGTAATTTTTGTGTAATATTTACATAATCTAAGCATCTTTTAAAATATATTAAAAAATTAATTAATTAATTAATTTAAAAAAAAGAAGTCCAAAGCTATCCCAAGTAAGAAAGTTGTTTTTAATTTGATAAGTCAACCCGAGGATGCTCTGACTGAGACCCATAGACAATTAGCGTCATTATGTCAGAAGACTTGATCCAAACATGCATGGGTGTAATCCTGCATTTGCCCTATTCCCCATCAGTTACTCCCCATATCCTTTCACCGACATGTATTTCTGATTCTCTAAAGCATTTTGTTGGTGCCATTCTTGGCTGTAATATTCTGTGCCCCTCAAACCCAGAATTTTTGAGATTAGCTGCAATTGTGATATGTGTCAAGTTACTCAGGTAGAAACTGAATTGTGCAGCACCACCAGGATTGATTTCTAAATACATTTAGGACATCTTCTTCTCCTCTGGATTCTTGGTGGGATGGACTATTGACATGATGCATAATGTATGACAATAGAAGCAGAAATCTGAATTCATGGGATCAGCCTTGCCTGAAATCCATCATCTCTATGCCATTAGGTAAGTCACTGTCTTTCACAACCACAGTTTTTTCATTATAAAGGAAAGGGAAATTATTATCAGCCAAATTTATGATGCCATAGTTTATGACCAAGAAAGCCTCATGAGAAAAATTAATCCAGACCTATCGCAAACATGGGTCTTTTCTCTTTTGTCCTTCATTTCACCTTGACACTAGCTTGGAACTCAGATCTGTCTTCTCAATCCATAGCTGGTGCCCTCAGCCATAAACAAGAGCTCCATTTGTAACCCAAATCCTTTCCTCCCTATGAATCCTTGTACATATGTTTTCATTCTTACCTGGATCTAGCCCTGGGCTGAGCCATGTTTAAAACTTGACTCTTGCAATATCATTGCCAACATACAAACAGTATCCTACGCAGAGTTCCAGGAATCCCTGGACTTGATGTAGATATAGTACTATATATCCTGCCTTTTTCTGAAGAGTATTTGAAGCTATTTGAAAACATAGGTGAAAAGAATTTGTAAGATATTATGAAAATATAATGAAATAGTAATTGAATTAGGCTAGGTATAATTTTAAACTCTTCAGCATAGTGAGCATAAGGAAATGAAAGGCCTGGAGAAAAAGGCCTCTGTATGTGTGTGTGTGCACATGCATATTCCAGGTTACCTACCCTTGTGACCAGTGTGCTGGCTAAAACTAAGAATTAATTCCCGGATACTCCTGTTTCTGGTTACCTGCATAGCATCGAGCCATTTTCAAGGTTGAAAGTAAAAATGAAAAGGTTATAGCGTCTAAACCAAAATTTAGCAGTGGATAAAATATTTCAGAAATGAGGGATTAAGAGGCAACTACAAGGGAAGGGCTCTTGTGGAAATTTTTGTCACATACCTTCTTCTCCCAGGAGTTTTCTCCTTTCTGAAACATTGAGGTAGAGTAAGAGTTTGCTCTGAAATACATTATTCACTTATTCTCAAAGAACAATATTACTTCCCAACGTCTTCATGAAGATTGCCTGTAACACAAAGCAAAGACAAATCCTTAGTTAAGAATTGTTAGCTTAATTGAATTTCAGTTATTTTTACACATAAATTGTTTGGGCAAATAAGTACCAATGGTCAGATTCAAGTTATCAATTTTAGAAAATAATAATTTAAATGATTAAGGTTGACTTTGTTTTAACATTATTCTGAAGATCATAATGTTAGATTTTGTCCAATTATATGCTTTCCCAACTCTTTGCATTAAGCATGTGACATTCTGCAGACTGCTGTCAGCAAGCAGCAGGTATTTCAGGAGCCAATGTTGAGGGCATCAGGGAGGATTGGAAATAATTCTACCCATTTGAAGAATTAAAATCTAAATACGATAAGTTCTGATAAAATTATTGTTTTGAAACTGTGGAACTGTTCAGGTGCAGTTCAAACATTAGGGGACAATTTGAGCGTATGGTGGATTTTGCATTCATCTGTGTGCTAATTTGTGTGGCAGAAAAGTGTACCCACCTGGACCTAGAGGCATTGAAATAAAACATACCTACATTCAGACGCACATAGCACTAGGAAAATGAGCCCCACCCACAGTAACTTTGTTTCTGACTTCAGATGAACCTTCCAGTGCTTCACAATATCTCAGGAGCTGCCACCTATCCTGCAGCCCTAGGCATACAGTCCTGCATCCTGTTTCTCTTTAAGTTTCTCCTCTTTCATCTCAGTGTTTTGTGTATTTTTCTCCTCAGTTCTCTGCTAATTTTCACTCGTTATTTATCTCTTTCCTTAGGCATTGTCTTTTGCTCTCTTCTTCTGCACTCAAGGTGTATGTCATGAGATAGGGGAGGTGCAGGGTGGCACATGCACACTTCAGGCCTTTTTCATGCTAAAGTGATATATGTCTAGTTGTACCTAGTTGTTTACTCATCTTTTAAAAGATATACAAAGATGCTGCTATTTAATTAGGATATTATCTTCTTCCAAAGGCTCATTGACAAGCTGCTCCTTTTTGTGTACCTAACACCATTTTCTCACAGATCCTGTGGCTTTGTAAAAAGCATATTCATAAACTGTACAAACCATCTAAAGTGTCCAATCAGTGATATTTGTTATATTCTCGGAGTTTTGCATGGATCACTTTTATCAAGATTAGAGCTTTTATATTTCAGCATATATAAACAGGAAGAAGAAAATCAACAACAAAACAAAAATGGACAAACAAAAACCAGACCCACGAGTAGTCATTTCTTGATCTCTCTATCCTTTTCCTGCCATATGTGACTTCTAATCTACTCCTGTCTGTATATTTCTTTGTTTTACATTTTATATAGATAGAATCAAACAAAATGTAGTATTTTTTTAATCTAGTAACTTTCATATAACATACTTCCTTTTCTGTCTGTCTGGTTTCACCCAACTTAATGTCCTCAAGTTCATCCAAGCAGTCATATGATTCATTACTTTAATTCTATTAATAACAGAGGTATATTCCATCCTGGGTATATACCAGTATTTGTTTATTCATTCATCTGTTGATGGTCACCTGTGTTGTTTCCATCTCTTGGCAATCATGAATAATGCTGCTATCAATATTGGTGTGGAGATGTGTGTTTCTGTCCCTGCTTTCAGTTTTTCTGGATATATATCTAGTAGTGGTACTATTGGGTCAAATGGCACATCTACATTTATCTTCCTCAGGAACCACCAAAAAGGCTTCCAAAGTGTATGTACAATTCTGCATTCTCATCAAGAGTGACTAAGCATTCCTATCTCTCTACATCTTATGAAACACTTGTAGTTTTCTGTTTTTCATTTCTCTAATAGCCAGTGATGTTGAACAATTTTAATGTGGTTTTTCACTATTTGCATTTCTTCTTTAGAATAATGTCTATTGAAATCTTTTTCCTAGTTTTTAATTGAGTCATTTTCTTTCTATAGTTGAGTTTTAGGATCTCTTTCCCAGATGTGTAATTTCCAAATATTTTCTCATAGTGAGTAGGCTGCTTTTTGACCTTATTCACAAATTCCTTGTGGTGCAAAAGTGTTTAATTTTGAAGAGGCCCCATTTATTTCTTTTTTATTTTGTTGCTCAGGCTTTAGGTGTAAGGTTTAAGAGACACCCGCTTAACACAAGAGCTTAAAGATGTTTCCCTATATTATATTCTAAGAAATTTATGGTCCTGGCTTTTATATTTAAGTCTTTGGTCCATTTTGAGTTGGTTCTTGTATAGGGAGTTAAATACAGATCTTCTTTCTTTCTCTGGGTTATGGATTTCCACTTCTCTTGGAAGCATTTTTGAAGACACTGTTCTGTCCCAGTGAATTGGACTTGATAGGCTTATCAATATTACCTTGACTATAGAGGTTAGTGGCTATTTCTGAATTATCAATTTGTTTGCATTCATTAATGTATTTATCTTTATGACAGTAACATATTGTTTGACCAATTTATAATACTCTGTAAGTTCAGGAAGCACGAGTCCTCCAAATTTGCTCATTATTATTATTATTATTATTTTGCTATTTGGGGCCACTTTGCTTTCCAAATAAATTTGGTAATTGGCTTTCCTATTTTTGTAAGGTAGGCTGTTGCAATATTGGTTAGAATTGCATTGAATATATAAATCAGTTTGGGTATAATTTACATCTTCATGATATTTAGTCTTCCAATTCATGGGCATGGAATATCTTTCCATTTATTTAGGTATTCTTATTGAAGTGTTTGTAGTTTTCTGAATACAGATCCTTTACATCCGTGGTTAAATCGATTCCTAGATATTTGAGTCATTTAATGCTACAGTAAATGGAATTTTTTTCTTGATTTCTTCCTCAGATTGTTCATTATTAGTATAAAGAAACACTATGGCTTTTTGCATGTTGATCTTGTATCCTGCCAAATTTCCTGAAGTCATTTATTAGCCCTAGAACTTTATTGCAGAAATTTCATAATTTTCTAAATATAAGGTCACATCATATTCCAATAATATTTAATTTCTTCTTTTCTAATGTGAACATATTTTATTTCTTTTCCTTGCCTAATTGCTCAAGTTAGAATTACTGGCACAATTTTGAATAGCAACATTGAAAGTGGGCATCATTGTCCAATTTTCGATCTTACATTAAAAGCTTTTAACCTTTCCCTATTGAGTACCATGTTAACTGTGTGTTTTTCATATATCCCATTTATCATGTTGAGGAATGAACTTCTATTCCTATGTTTCACAGTGTTTTCATCAAGGGAGAAATGTCGAATTTTTTAAAATGCCTTTTCTGCATCAATTGAGATGATTATCTGTTAGTTCATTCTATTTTTTTTAATATGACGTATTACATTGACTGTTTTTCTTGTGTTGAACGATGCTTGCATATCAAGGACAAAACTTACTTTATCATGGTGTATAATTCTCATAATATGTTGTTGGATTTGGTAGGCAGTATTTTGTTGACAATTTTTGCATTTATGCTCATTAGAGAACTTGGTCTATACTTTTCTTGTAGTATCTTTATCTGGCTTTGTAATTGAGGTGATGTTGGCTTCATAAAATGTGCTTGGTAATTTTCCTTCCTCTTCAATACTTTGGAAGAGACAACAGGATTTGTATTATTTCCTATTGAAATGTGTGGTAGAGTTCACCTGTGAAGCCATCTCAATAACAACTTTAGTTTTTTAGGAAGATTTTTTTATGAGTGATTCAATCTCTTTATTTGTGATTGTTTTGTTTGAGTTCTTGAATTTATTTTACAGTCAATGTAGGTTGTTTGTGCATTTCTATGAATTTGTCCATTTCATCTAGATTGTCTAATTTGTCGGTATACGGTTCCTTATAATATCTTATCATCTTTTTCCAGTCATAATGACAAACCTTCATTAGATTCGAAGATACAAATTTGCTAAAAGAAAAAGGACATAAAAGTATATAACACACAAATAATGTATTAATCAGCCAAAGGAGTGCTGATGCAAAGTACCAGAACTTTGTTAGCTTTTGTAAAGGGTTTTTTTTGTGTGGTAGAAGCTAACTGTTTCCAGGCCATAAAGAGTCCAACTCAAGGTACCATTTCGATACTTTCTCACCCAAAGTCTGTTGCCAGGTGTTACCACAAGACATCTGCAAAGGTTCAGCCTTCCTCCTTCCTTGTAAGGCCCCAAGGTCCCAGCTTCTTCCAATCTCAGGTGTAGGCTGACACAAGGCTAGTTTCCCTCCCTGGGGCTCATTTCTTTCTGGACTTGGCTGCTCTCTTCTCTTCACAAGATCAGCGGTAGACTGCCAGCCTTATCTCTCTTCCTGGGGCCTTGTCCATGAAGCACTCTCTCTTCCTACATATCTGCTTCACTGTGTCTATTTCTCCATGAGAGTCTGTTTTATCCTCACCAATGAGGTGAGAAATACAACCAAGTCACCCTAGTGGTGTGGTCAAATTAAAGCCCTAATCTTAATTTAATAAATTAAAAATGAAATCTTTGAATCTAATACAATCTAATATGCCCAGAGGATCAGACCAGTTTACAAATACAATCCAATATCGATTTTTGGAATTCATAAACAATAACAAACTGCCAGAGAGAGTAACTGCAAAAGAAATAAAGTGTTTAAATATTATTCAAAATAGCCTTTAAGAAAAAAATGCTACTAGAAACAAATAGGGACTTGTTATAATGATGCATGAGTCAATTCATGAAGAACATATAACAATTAT
>JAQZBX010101522.1:0-11255 GCA_029593785.1 Cabassous unicinctus
ATGGTGATCCCTGTTTGAAATTGGCTGAGAACTTGACATAATTGAGTTCTGATGATGTTGGATAGAAAGTGGACATTGTGAGGAACTTGTCTATTTACCTAAGGCAATTTCCAAACTTAGTGTAGAAAGTGCAGCCTCGTATCCCTGTAGTAATATTTGAGAGGAATGGGATAAGCTGAAAACTGAACTCCTGGAGGTAAGGAAACCAGAAATTGATGGTTTGGAAAATTCTGAACTTCTGTAAAGCAAGTCCCCAGAGAATTCTAATTGTCGCTGTTTTATAAGGTCAAGATTTGAGGTGCTGATATCTAGGAAAGATCTGTGGAAATCCTGATAGTTTGGACCTCTGTGTACTATAGGCAAAACTGCATAGTTTATTTGTGATACCTATATGAATGGAACTACAGCCAGCCTGGATTAAAAGAGACAGATTGAAGGAAAAACCACTTCATGGGCAGAGCAATGGATGCTGAGGTATGTTCTATAGTCATCTTCTTAGGCCAAGATAGCAGGCCCACCCTAGTGTGTGTAAAACTTGAATCTGCCCCAGCACTTGGATTGCTGCCCCATTTTTCAAGAAGAGTGTTTCCTCTACTGTTCTGAGAGACTGGAACCTGTTATCTCAAGATTTCAGACACTCTGGTTGCCATCCCACTGTTCTGAGAGGGTTACACTTATTTCCTGGGGACTGTGGAGGGTCTGGCCATGACCCTAGTGTTCTCAGAGGATGAGGCCTTCACCCTGTTTGCAGAGAGCATGGCTGCTGAACAAGATATTGGAAGGGGTGGGGCTGTCACTTCTTTAGTCCCAGAGGAGAAAACATTCCATAGATTTCTCTTAGACCTTGAAATTCAATTGAGTATGCCTTGCAAAGTTTTTGAATTCTTTGAGACCCATGATCCTTGTTTTCCCTATAATTTCTCCTTATAGAAATTAAAATATTTATCCTACACCTCTCCTTCCATTGTATATTGGAAGCAGAAAACTTGTTCTCTAGGTTTCACAGGTCCACAGAGCAGAATTGAGCCTGAGGACTGACCACACCCACAACTTATTTTGATTTGACTTTGTACTAAGCATGTTTCTGAAATGACCTAAGGCTTTTGGGGATATTGTGATGGAATGAATGTATTTTGCATATAGAAACAGCATGTCTTATTTGTGTCCAGAGGGTAGAATATTGTGGTTTGAGGTTATATGTATCCCAGAAAAACATATTCTTAAGTCTAATGCATTCCTGTGGTTTTAAGCCCATTGTAAGTAGGACTTTTTGATGTAGTTACTTTAGATAATGTGCGTCCCACATAATTCAGGTGGGACTGAATCCTGATAAGGTATATTTATATACCTTATATGTATGCCCAGGTGAACTTCCTCCCATGTATCCTCCATCACTGACACCCCACCCCATTGATCCTCCCCTGCCATAGTTGTAACCCTTCTGTGATCCCAAGCCTCTTCAAAAATAAAGCAAAGAATATTGCCAAATTTGATTAATAGGAAAATGAAACAATAATGATAGGTTTAAACATAAGAAATAAAATACTTAATAATTTAAAGAATGTAAAACTAAAATAAAGTAAAAAAGATTGGGGTATTAAAAAAATGAAAAACATTGAAAACAAAATAAAATAGAATAAATTATTTTTTTACATTTTCCTTTCATCACTGTAATATCAGTTGTCCTGTATGTACAGTGGCATTTTCTTCCATTTCTTCTTCATTGTCTTACTTTTTTATATATTGTGTTCAAAGAAGTTTTAGGTCACAGTAAGGTTACAAACAAAATATAGGGTACTACCATATACCCAATACCCTTCCACTTTCCCCCCTTCCCTATTAATAATCTTTTTATGTGTGGATGGTACATTTGTTACAACTGATGTATAAATATTGAAACAGCTACCAACCATGGTCAATGGTTACATTATGGTTTACCTTTTAGACCATACACTTTTATAATTTTTTGATGAAATTTAACATGGCCTGTACCCATCATTGCATGAGCATGCAGAACTCTTCCATTGCCCCCAAATAACCCCTCTTCAATCTTTTCTATTCCTCCCCCCCTCCCCAAAGGGCCCATGGAGAACACCAGGCTTCACTCTTTGAAAGACAAGATTCTTAGATACTTGCAACAATGCTGAGGGCTGGACACATTAGACTGTCTTCCCCTATTAGGAACTGCCCATGCTCTCGAGAGACACACACACACTCTGTTTGAGGACATATCAGGCCTCCCCAGCATGTTCATGGAACATTGCCACAAGGGGTAGAGATTCACACAACAACTGAGAGATTATTGAATTCCAATCCTGGGGAGCTCTGCCACATTCTCTAATGGAACAGCAACAATACCCCAAGTGCAGGAGCAATGACTAGTGAAGAAGGATGGTCCATTGATGGGCCCTTGATGTTTGATGACTATGCTTGTAAGCCTTTTGCCCTTGAATTTGCAACTTAGCCTAGTGTTGGAGAGTGCCTAAGATTTGCCTCCTAGGAGCTTCTTGTTGCTCAAATGTGGCTTCTCTCTAAGCAAAACTCAGCATATAATTACATTACCTTCCCCCCAGTGTGGAACATGACTCCTGGGGATGAGCCTCCCTTGCACCAAGAGATTACTACCAAGCATTGGTGGTGATACAACTGGAAAAAGACCTTGAATAAAAAAGGGTAAAGGCAAATGAGTGTATATGGCTAAGAGACTTCAAAGTGAGTCGGGAGGTCATCAGAGAGGAAATGCTTATGCATGTCTCAGCAGGATCTCATAGACAGCCAAGGTAAATACTACCCTAAATAATGGGGATCCTGAGGGCACTGGAGACACCCAGGACCTATGGTCATGACAGATAGCTCTGGAGTTTGGTGCCTTGCCAGTGGGCCCTACTTTAGAGTTTGTGCTCCTGAATGTGACAGAGTTGGACTCAGATGTGACTTCTCTACACATGCCTCTACTGTCCCTTTTATTTGAACCTATACTTGGTGCTGGAATTGGTAAATGTACATCCAAGAGACTTTAATCTATGGGCAGTCTATGTGCCAGCTGGGCCCTGAAATTCAGTGGAGTTGCAATACCTACTCCCAGTTCATTGGACTCACTTAGGACAACTAACAAAGGAGATGATGATGGACAACAACCATCTCAAGGAACTGAGTCTACAACTGCAAGCAAGAGAGTCCCATCCATCTGCCCCATGGGATCAAAGCCTCCTCTCAATTAGAAGGGGAGTGTGCAACACCATCCCAGAATCCTCAGGATTGGGGAATGAACTATGGACTAAAGTAGACTTACTGGTGTTCTACTATAGACCTATTGTGATTCTAACAATAGAAGAAACTATATCATTCATGTGGAGGCAGTGGCCACTAGAGGTTCTGAGGCAGGGAGAGGGAAATGCAAGTGAAATATGGGGGCATTTTGGAGTCTTGGGAATTTTCCTGAATGACATTACAATGACAGATACAGGCCATTATGTATCTTGCCATAACCTACAAAACTGTGTGGGAGAGAGTGTAAACTACAATGTAAACTGTAATCCAGGGTTAGAGCCAATCCTCTAAAGTGTTTTCATCAATTGTAACAAATTTACTACACTAATAAAAGATGTTGTTAATGTGGTTAAATGTGCGTGGTGTAGGAGGTGGGGCTTATGGGAATCCCCTACATTTTTAAGGAACATTTATGTAATTTAAATACCTTTTTTTTTTTTAATAAAAATATATTTATAAAAAAAGAAAATAAAATTCAGGCACAGAGAGAGCCATCAGAAGAAAGATGAACCCAGTGAAACCCAGAAGAGAATAGAGAAAATGAGACACTGCCATGCTTTGCAATGTGACAAGCTATGGACCAAGGGCCACCAGCAGCCAACCCCAGAATGCCAGTCTTTGGGAGGAAGCACTGCCTTGATGATGCTTTGATTTGGACACTTTTCTGGTCTCAAAACCATAACCAAATAAATTTTCATTGTTAAAGTCAACACTTTTTTTGGTATTTGCTTAAGTAGACTAGGAAACTAAATCAGTCACCTTCCCTGGACTTGATCATACACTGGTAACTGCTCAGAATTCAAGATTTCATTAACTTTTCCCCACAATGAGGACATCAAGTCTGAAAATCAGATGGTCATTCCAAGTTAGAGCAAGGAGAAGAAGTTTGGAGAGAAGGGCTTCAATTTTTCCAAAACCTAAACTCAGGTGGACTCCAGGAAATTGTGCTTCATGAAAAGGAGGAGCCTGATCAGGAATTCAGTAGGTTCTTGAACATATCACCTGGAGATTTCCTTAAGTAATTTTTCTAAAATGTAGGTGTCAATATTAGTAAAATTTTCCTCAGGAGTGGTCATTTTTCTGTTCACATATTAATTTATATTCAAGTGTTTGTTGCTTTGAGGAAATGGATATTTATGTACTATTGAATTTAAATCACAAAACTTAATTACTTAATGGCTCTTTTGCTGGTCTTCTACTTAGGTGGTTTTCCCTCTCTTTACCTCCCCAACATAAAATCTTTTTAATAAGTTTTCTTATATTTCAACCTTTGAAAATGTATTACAATTGTCACTGCTTTATAAAGTTTTCTCCTGCCTAGAGTATCCCTTAATTTGATATGGTTTCCCAGATAATTGTCATATTTGAAACAATTACAGGGCCATCTGAAACCTTTCAACATTTTCATTTTCCTAATGCTAGTCTAGCAAGTTGTTTCAGGCATGGAAACTTGTATTAAAAAAAACACAAGAAATAATATCCATGCAACATATTTGCAGAAAAGACACATCTACCATCATGTAATTGGTAAGTTCTACGGAGGTGAACACTGGACTTTGAAATCAATATCTGGGAGTGGAATAAATTTGGAATTCAGTTCAATCATTTAACTAAGTTGTTTTCAAGGGCTAATCCAGAAAAAGTCTGTGATAGTTTAAATTTAGGGAAAAATTAACTTGAACACAAAAGTTTAACCTGGGTTTTTATAAAATATAATTACATAAACATGGCTCATATACTTAATCTTTGAAACATTATAAATTCTTCAAAATTGATGAGAGCTCTGCAGTTGGGATACTACAAAAGAGAATATCTCTGTGCACACAAGAGAATAACATGGTATGTAACTGCCATGGGAGTGATTTTAATTGGAAACTATCACTGAATGATTAGTGTAGAATTCATATGAATATGAATGGATTTTTATGGAGAAACCTTTTATGGTTTTGCCTCTACTTCTCAGGAACAGAACTCTCATACTCAAAAGAATTGTATTACATGTAGCCAATTGCCAGAAGATTTTACTCAGAGATCCAGAGTGACTCAACATGTCTTAACTCACAGGGGAAAGAAACCTTACTTCAGCAATCTATTTGGAAAAGCCCCCAGTGGCCAGTCACCTTATAATCAACAAAAGCATATTTCCAATAGAAGTAAATCATATCAATATCATCTAATTGTTAAATCATTTATTCAATGCTGTGTCCTACACTGTTCAATGGAACTCACATCAAGAAGAAACCATATGAATGTGATCTATTGGGGAAAGCCTTCACTCAATATTCTGCCCTGAGACAACATGAGACATCTTACAATGGAAAGAAGCCCTATAAATGTCATTTATGTGGGAAAGACTCACACTGGAGAGAAACACTGAATGTCATCTATGTGGGAAAGCCTTCACTCAATGTTCTGTTTTGAGAAGACATGAAAGAACTCATACTGGAAAGAAACCTTATAAATGTCACCAATGTGGGGAAGTCTTCACCTATAATTGCAGACTTAGAAAACATTAGAGGACTCACATTGGAGAGTAACCCTATAAATATCATCTATGTGGAAAAGCCTTCACGCAGTGCTTTATACTGAGACAACATGAGAGAAATCACACAGGAGAGAAATCTTATGAATGTCATCTATGTGGGAAAGCTTTCACTTATTGTTCTGTCCTGAGACAACATGAAAGAGCTCACACTGGAGAGAAACCCTATGAATGCCATGTATATGAAAAGTTTCAGTCAATGTGCCGACCTTAGATTAGATGAGAGAACTCATAATATAAATGTTTTGAATATGGAAGAGATTCCAGGCCTTGAATTAAACTTTGACACACAAGAAAAGTTAAACACTGAATTAACACATTGTAATTAATCTTGTAGAACTTTTTGTCATCTTGACTACTTCATCAATTTAAGTCAATTCAGATTGGAGAGAATTGACATGTTACCTATAATACAAAGACTTTAGTAAATGGTCTGATAATTTTCAGTGTGACAGAACTCATAATATAAATGTTATGAAAATGGGAGAGTCTTCATTCACTGTTTCCAACTGCTAGACAAGTCATAACCAGAGGATGACTCCCCTGGAAGGAGTGCCAGATAATCCATGCTGGAGATGTTATTCATGAAAAACCACACAAAGTCATTTATTCATATGACATCACTTGTAGGGAAAGTGAGAAGTCACACTGTATTAAATTCTTTTCAGTTTCATGAATGAAGGCATGTATTAGTGACCACTTATTCCTTAGCATTAATATTCTTATATTGAGGAAACAACAATCCTAAAGTCAATTAAGGAAAATCTTCAGCTGAATTTCACATCAGGAAACTCATAGTGCAAAATGAAATGCTTTATATGGACCCATTAGCACACAATTCAAGAAAGAGTCAAGAATTTTGAAGTAGACTTACTATTGAAGTTGTGTATAACAATTTAGAATTATAAAGTAACCTGGTTGTACTGAATGATGAATTCTTTTAGAAGTAATGCAAAGTGAAAGTAATTCAATAGATTAGTATTTGCATATATGTAAGCAACAAATATTGTTGCTGGTAATCTATTTTGGCTGAATTCTAGTTTTGTTTTTATGCAGCTCTAAAAATAGATTTGAATCAATTAGAAAATAACTTTGAATGTTAACTCAAACACTTAGAACACAAAATTATGGTCCTTACCTATTATCTTAGTATTGTAATATATGTTCATGGCAAGGATGAAAACAATCATGGAAAAATAAACACACATTTGAAATAGTCTTATGGTTCATAAATACTCCTCTTAAAATACAATTTAATATTGCCATCAAAGTTAGAAAGGAATTAAAAAGGAAATTATTTAAATAAAATTAAACAAATCAGTCATGGAGAATTGTGGTTCCATTGCCTAGAGAATTCCCCAGAATCCAGAATCTGTCATTCAGTCATTCCATACATTTAGTATTTTATTACAAAGAGATTTTTGCCAACAAGAACATAGATGACACACCAAACAAAGATATTAAAATACATCGAAGGCATAGGGAGTGTTCAGTCTTCAGGCTGCCAATATTCAGAGTGTACAATTTTCACAATGTTCAATTTTCAGTAGGAAGGGACTTGCCTCACCTCCAGTTTGGAAACAGGGGGACTTTCCCATAATACCATTGCAGCTCAGACCACAAACCAGCATGGGGGAGTGCATTCCAATGGGAAAATAGAAAGAGCAGTTGGGTATATTGAGAATGGGACTTTGTATTTGTAACCTAAACAGGGTACTCCTTGATCCTCCCCTTCCTCAAAGATTTATATTTCCCAACATATATTCCAGCAACTTTTTTTCTTTACAGTGAAGTCTTCAGTGAAAAATACTTTTTCACCACCCAATAAGATCTTCCTGATGACCTTTATGTAGTTGTTATTTGCTTTCTGTTCCAGTGTCCTCTCACTCCTTTGCTGGTTGGTGGGAGTATGCCTATTGTGGGGTCACTTGTGCTGTAAACCAGGAACCTAGATATGATTAGAGTCCAGTCAGAGATCTAAATACTTTCCAGAGGTGTTTCTCCACATGTACAATAGTGGTTCCAGCTGCCACATTATGCATGAGAATTGCTTTCCAATATCCAGAGTATGTGTCTATAATTGCTTTTGTCTATGATAAAACTCATCTCCTTTGAGTTTTACAGTTTCCTCCATCAACAAAGACATACCATCTATAGGAATGACTTTTGTCATCCACTTTATTGCTTTCTTTAAAGAAGCTTTGGATTTTCACCACTTATGCACCTGTACCTAAGAGACCCATGATGGTTTGCATCCCCCCTTTCCCCATCCACCCTAATGGGAACATAGGGCTTCTGATCCCTGGCAGGGACCCACAGTTTCCTTGGCTCCACCACTAAACATTCTTTTTAATCAAGTAAGATGAGGGTAGATGTGGTGGGGAGCATCCTTCCTATCTGATTCTTCATGCTCACCATCAAAATTGTCTTCCTTACCATGCTGGACCATGCATAATGTGGCTTTAGAAACCCATGTGTTCTTATTTCTTGGGCTGCATCTGGTGCGTGTACAGCAGCTCTGCAGAGTTGTAAATCTTTCCAGGTCTGTGAGTCCTCTTCCTCCTGCTCTATTATGGAGGGTAGCAGGGCATTAATCTCTTACTTAGAGGGACCACCTTCTGCCCCATAATGTTGGCAGTTTTTCTGTAGGGATCCAATCCAATTCTGCTTTATCTATCCCCTGCTTTGATAACAAAAAGCACATTGCCTGTGGGTGGGCCAGCCTTGTCCCCTCCATTGTCTCTCCTTGGTAGTTCTTTGTGTTCCTTTTATGGCCTTTCTGGCATAGCTTCCCATTGCTGGGCTTCTATCTTATGGGCCACCTCAATGAAAATGATTGATGCTGTGCTGCTAATTCTACCCCAAAACAAGTCACTGTGTTAGATCTTGTCTACCACTTCACCCACTAATGTCCCTGAGGATAATAAAAGGAATAAAGAAGTCTTAACCTGGGCAAGCCCTCATTTCATTAATGCTTTCAATGCTGTCCAAGGCAGGACTGTCTCATCAACATCCTGACCAGGAAAGGGATGATGTAGCCATGTGTCTTTAGTTGAAGGGCAGTTATGACCTCATGAACATTCTTCCAGGTGATTTCCTTTTTGAGACATTGCCCACAGTTGGGCATATCACTCCCATGCTCATAGCCTTACAGACTAAGCATGGCATGTGTTTGTCTCCATCCTTATCTTATTAGTTGACCTGTTCCATGCAGGCAAAAAATACATTGCATCAGGGCATCAGTGGTTGGCTTCCCCAGGATACATCTGAGTCTGAACAGAGGTACTAAACAAGCCACTGTGAAACTCCACTGTCTTTTGCCCATATCTGTCTTTTAACTAATGAATTTAACTTTCAGGAAAATATTTTGATGTTTCCATTGTAAGCAATGCTGAGATGGGTCTGTGTTGAGTGAGTCTTACTAACTTTAGACTTGAAAACAGCCTTCATTCAGTGGAACTTCCTACACAGGGTCCCAAACTTCCCTTGGGAATAATTTGAAACCATTGAAACACTGTGTGGGTCAGCAGGTATCATGGAAGTGTGCAGCCTGGGTATAGTTTCCTTACTCTTCCTATGATCTATGTCCTGCCTCTCTGCCCCCAACCACCACACATTATGTTACTGTTCACATAGATATTTCTTACATCTCACACTCATGCAGCCAGCACCTCAGTGAATTGCCCCCCAGAGAGCTGGTACCACCCTGGGATGAGTGAACTGATGAATCCTTATACCTCTTCCATGCCATGGAGTGCTTTGTTGGCATACAAACTGTTGGGGCAAGACACCAATTGCCAACTATAAGGAAGGAGTCTCACCACATGGAGGAGAACAAAGAGTTCATGCAGATGTTGAGGTCATAAAGGGAACACATGTCTTTCACAGGCACTGGATGGAATAATATTAATTCAGAAAGAGAAGAGACAACGAAAGTTCAACATCATTAGTGGGATTTGATCCCCCATGGCCAGTGAGCCCTATTCCACAGCTGATGTAGAGTAGTTGTCCTTCTACACACCTCTTGTGTAATGTAGGTGAGGAACTTGGCTCCCTCTCCATCAAGAACAGATGTAACCACAGGGCTGGGCTAGCTGCTATAAAATAATTCACATACTTGGCCAAGCAGTTTCCAGTGAATGTTTATACAATGCTTTAGGCAAAAGGGGAAGGAATATCCCAGTATGCCACCATCTGCTAGGGGAATGTCCTTTATCTCCAGGCACCCAGGAGAAAGAATTGGGTCCATATTTATTATCCCATTGCAGAAGCCAAACTAACATACCTACTCCTAAGCACAGGATTATTTGTGGGTCACAAGAAGGGGGACAAGCCTCACTCACAATGTCTGTTTCCACATTTTTTACTTTCCATATAATCTGATCTGTAACAGGTTCATTCAGTTTCTATTGATTGATGCTTTCTATTTGGATTAGAGATATAAAATGAGAATATGTTAGAAGCAAATTCTCTTCAAGATATGTAAATTTTAACTATTCCTTCAGGCTGATATTTATTCCTACAGCATTCTTTAACTGAAGAATAAATGAATTATTATTCAGCCACTATAAGAAATTGGGTTAGAAATGCAAGATTATGTAAAATACCATATTTTAAAGCTGATTCTGGTTGATAGCAGAATTCAGTTATTTGTGATTGGTGGACTGACACATCCATTTCTTTGCTGAATGTCAACACATGCATTCAAAAATTGTTTTCCCATTGTAATGAAATGGAATTTTATGGTACAATATCTTGAGAATGTCAATATCATGGGCCCCATCCAACTTTATAGAACACTAAATATCTTGATAAACAATATTATTCTATTTTCTCTCAAAACACACACCATCCTTTAGGAAACATGAAGATACATAAGACTCATAAATATTCTATCAAATAGAACATATATGAAATAAATAGTCTATTCAAGTAGTCATCAAATATAAAATCTCTCCTTATTTTCTAATTTTGCCAATTTTCTCCATAATCATTCACAAGTCTCTCCCTGTTCACTGAGGAACTAAAGAGTGTAATGAAAGAGAATCCTCATATGCTGAAATGCAGATTGCATATTTTGTATTGACAGCTTAGTTTATGTAATTATTCTAATTAACATAGAAAATAGTTGGTTTGTATTTTAAGGACACCATAAAATAATCCTAAATATCTTTCAATTTATCTTGCATGGATATCTTATGGATTGCTTTTCCATTTGATGTATTCTTCCTCTCAAACCAATCCTAAAACATCCCCTGATGGAATTTGCATTATATGAAACTCAATGAAATGAGATGCATTTACACCAAAAAGAAGGTGTAAATCTTGTCCTAAAACAAGATTTAATTGCCCACAAGACAATGAGAAGATTGGATATCACAGTGCTCAGAAAGGAGTACTGAGAATAAGAATGTTGTTGGGGGCAATTTGTGTTTTGCTTTGT
>JAQZBX010101523.1:0-11226 GCA_029593785.1 Cabassous unicinctus
AAAAAAAAAATTTGAAGACCACTAACCAGGTTAATTAATAAACACACAAAAAATGAGAGGATAGTTGGGAGCAGCCTAGAAAACAGTGCAGTCGCCCAGAGAAGTTCGTGGATTTTGTTCACATGAAGTAGATCCCTGCCCTGGCCCCTCAGCTGCAAAACAGGGCAGCATGTGTTGGGCCAGAGGGCGGGGAAGCAGGCATAAATCACCGGTGCCCACGGTAAAGGCCCGCTGTGCTTATGAGGTCGAACCATATAAAGGCGCTAAGGTTGCACTGGGCTTGACCCACCAAACAGCAGCCAGCATCACCCCAGCTCGAGACAGGGAGACCGAGGCATGCATGCAAGTGGCTGCAGCAGTACACGCTGTCCCACGTGCTCGTCTAGAACTTGCCACTCACCTGTGAAGAGGCCGGTCTGTGTCCCCTCCCCTAGAGCCCGAGTGGGCCTTTGTGGCCGCCTCGGTGTAGGTTAGGGTATAAGGGTGCTCCTTGACTTTTGCCTGGCTCTGTCCTCGTGGACCAATCACTCTGAAGCCCTGAGCCACCACGTGAAGCTGCCCTGCCAGAGAGCCATGTGGGGAGACACGCAGCGTCGGAGGGAGCTGCTCCAGGAGCCCAGTTCCTCCAGGCCCCCCAGCTAGAGTCCTCCCAGCCCAGGTGCCCCCCATGTGTGTGAGTGAGGCTTCAGGTGGCCCCCCAGCCACCGTCTGTCAGCAGACACAGGCGACCGCTGCGTGCAAACCGCGCTGCTGAGCCCAGTCAACCTTGGAACCCTGGCGGGGGACGCTCAGAGACGCCCCTAAGCGCTGCGCGAGGGTTCCCCAGGAGACCAGGAGCTGCTGGGTCTCAAAGCGGGAGGACTTCACAAGCCTGCGCTGAGCCGCGGCTGGCCCCAGGCGTGCGGTCTTGCCTGAACCCTCATCTCCTCACTAACTCGCCAGGCTGGAGCGGGTCCCACCTCGCAAAGCCCTGGGTCCTCGGGGGGGTCTGGGAAAGAAGAGGGACACTCATGCACAGTTACTCAGCGTCGCCCCGTCCAGCCTGCCGCGTGCAGAGCCCTGCGTTACCTGGGGATACGAGAGTGGGTAGAGCACGCAGGGTCCAGGGCAAGCGCTGAAGGGCAGTTGGGTCAGTGAGGCCGAAACCCTCGGCACCCCACCTCCCACTCCACACCTCTGCTCACTTCCTTGCTCCCTGCGCAGAACGGCGTCCCAGCCTCGCCCTGGGCACGGGGCTGCGTCGTACTGAAAACGAAAACAGCGAGAAGAAACGGCAATGAAAGCCCCAGGCTGCCCGCTCTGTCCTGCTGCTTCAAAAGCAGAATTTCAAGCAGGCCAAAGTGAGACGGAGCCTGTCAATGCCTGGCTTAGAGGCTCACTGACAGCGGCAGAGGCTGGAGGCGCTGCGCGGCCAGCACAAGCAAGTGACACTTATTTGGGGACAAAACTCTGCATTAAAATATTCAAGGGGACAATCCGAGGCTGATTTGGGCGGTGGAGGAAGCGACTGATCCTTTGCAGTTTGTGTCCCAGCCGTGGAGGCTTTGGGATTAAAAGCCTCGTCCGGGAAGCTGGCCTGGGAACGGCCGAAAGTGCTCGGCTTAAGCTTACTTTCTCTCTTTAAGGCGCCTGGCACCCCGCTGCCCTGAGAGCGATTTTACAAAAATCACGAGGTGCTGAAAATCCGTACCCCTCCGGCGACCTGCTTATGGGACAAGTGAAACAGTGACACGCGCTGGGTGCGGCCACCAGCCCGCCCGGCCGCCGCGCCCCGAGGGCCCCGGCCGGCAGTTTCCACCCTCGAGGTACAGCTGCGCCACTCGGCTCATTGTCACCGGACAGTCCACGCGGTCAGCGAGGGAGCCGCCACGGCCTTCCCTTCTCCCCAGTGTCCGGCCTCTCCCCAGCACGGGGCATCCACGTCCTGCCCGGTCACGGCGCCCTCGTGACAGCCAACGGGCACCAGGAGGTAGCGGAGCCGGGGGCGCCCGTGGGGCCGGGAGGGGCAGCGGCCTGGCCCGGGCTGGACTCCGACAGGCCCTGGTCGCCCCTCCACGGCGGCGGCACACACGGCGCAGCTCTGGAAAGATGCCCGAGTGAGCGTCACAGGGAAGGAAAGCAGGAAGGGGACGGGCTGGGGAGAGTCTCCTCTCCCACCTGCCGCCCTGAGCCCCGCTCACCCACCACGGAGGCCGCCGGCGAGTGTCAGGGGGCGCAGGGGTCCCAGCGGGTCCCGCCGTCCACGACGAACGCCCACGGGGAGAGCGAGGACCACCCCGTGACCAAGGCGCAGCGGTCCTCCCCGGGCGGTGCGGGGAGGCCTGGGGCCGCGGGGGGAGGGCCGCTCGCCAGGGTCAAAGGTCGGCCTGGAGCCCCATTAGGTTCCATGTCACTCCCCCTTCTCCCTCACTCGCTGCCTCATCAGCTCTGTCCAGAGTGGAAGCCCCCCGGGCAGGGCGTCCCGGGAACAGACGGGCGGGGGTCAGGGTTTGGGGGCACGGAGGGCCCTGCCCTGGGGGGAGGGCTGAGACCCCCGGGCCCACCCAGGCCTCGGCTGCGAGCGCGGGACCACAGGGAGGGTGGCTGGGGGAGGCAGAGTGGGGCGTCCTTGGGAACCAGCCCTGGGGGGCGGGCACTGGCAGACCTGGAAGCCGCAAGGAAGTTTCTGGAGCTATGGCCTCTGCCTGCCCAAAGGGGAAAGGCCCACTGTGCCTGGCGCCGTGGGCTGGACAACGGCCTCAAAAGGCAGGTCCTGACCCAGAACCTGTAAATGCGACCCTGTTTGCAGCCGCAATTGAGTTCCGGGTCTCGAGATGGGGTGCTCCAGGATTTACGCAGGGGGCCCCAAATGCAGCCCAGTGCGCGTCCAAGCGGGAGGGACAGACCCTCAGAGGGGGCTGCGTAAGGACAGCGCAGAGGTCTGCGGTGCTGGCCTCGGGGACCCTCCCCTGGAGCCTTCGGGGAGCGGATCTCTGTGTGAAAATAGGGGTCTGTTTTCAGCGCCCGTCCCTGCTCGTGTGATCGTCGACCCGGGACACGGGTACTCTGGCCCCTGGGAAGCACGTGCAGCCCGAGCAGTGGGCGCCCCGCAGCCAGCAGGCCCCGCTCCTCCTGACGGGTGGGCGGTGGTCCGATGCTCCAGCTCTAGGACCCAGGAAGGGCTCTCGGCTGTGGCCCACCCTGCGCAGCAGGTCCTGGGGCCTGCGAGGAGGGAGGTGGCCTTTTAACATCTGGGTTTGCGTCCCACAGGCAAATGGCTCCCGGCTGCCGGCCCCACTCTCTGCTGACCCCCGCATGGGGGGGACGCACTTTGTTCACCTCCCGCCCTCTGCCAGCCAGCGGCGGGTCAGCATGAACCCCAGGAAACGTCTCGGGGGGGCTCCTAGCACTGGCAGGCAAGGCGCACGGTCCTGAGCCTCTGCTCTCTGGGGGCCTCTTCTCCCTTCCCGGGGGGTGGGGGTGGGGGGGTGTCCTCTGCCAGGCCTGGGGCGTGCCGAGTGTTCTCCCCCCACACACACATTCTACTCAGAAACAGGCCCTGTCAAGTGGCATTTATCAGACACGTGAATGTCTGCTTAGACGTGGCTTATCCTGGACCCCCTGGCCCGGACACCAACGAAGAGGGGGTGCAGTCGGGTCCCTCCAAGGCATTCGCAATGCCCAATGGTACAATTCCCCCAAACCAAGGCTTATTGTGAGCCCCACAACTTTAAAATATTATAATTCAATATTATAATTCAACCATTTAATTCAAAAATATAATTTCAATATAATTTAAACTTTTCTAAAACATGTTTTATGATATTCTTAATGTTCTTATATACAATTTAATATGCAAACAACGCTCCAAGGTAGGGAGGGAGAGGTGGGGAGGGCAAGAAGCCAGGAGACCCCTGCAAGCCAAGTATTGAACAGAAATGATTGCTTTCCCTCTGGAGACACAAAACAGGTCTTGGGCAGCCCCCACGATTGCGGGTAGGTGTCCTGCACACCTGGGCAGGTGGAAAAGCTGATGCTGTCAGCTGGTGTGGGGGTGGAGGGCTTGCCAGCCACTCTCAGGAGGGAAGGGAACAGTAGAGAGCCGGTGGCAGTGGGGACGGGGTGGCTGGGGGTGGGTTGCAGACCAGGTCTATATGGTCACGTAAAGCCTCGGTGAACGATTTCCGCAGCGTATTCTATTATTTAAACCACTTACTATAACTTTGGAATGTGTGGAGGGAGAGTGGGAGGTGGCAGTCCCATTCTATGAAACTTTGTCACCGTGACACTGTGAGAAGGCCTTGAAAAGTTTGCCTTGTTGGAGGCACAATCTGCATTTGTCTGCTTTTCCAAGTTTTTAACTTTATTGCCATGTAACAGGTGCACAGAAAAAGTCCACAAGGCATCAATGAAGCATCACAGATCCCCGTGTAGCCACTGCCCAGCTGCAGACACAACATGGTCAACACCCCGGAAGCCTGCCTCCTGCCCTCCCTGTCCTCCCCCTCAGCTCTCCCCGGGATCTGCTCTCCCAACCGGAACTTTCTGTTCGTTACCTAAGGGAACCCGAGTGCGTTTTCTGTGGCATCTAGTTCCTTTCACTCCCCAAGATGTGAGAGCGACTTATGTCACTGTGCAGAGCTGGGGTTTGTGCGTTTCTACGACTGTTCATTGCGCCATCACGGGGAATAGAGATCTCTACTTACATGGTAGTTTGAGGCTTTTGTAGACCCGAGAAAACCACATCCTTAGAGCTGATCCATCCCTGTAGGTGTGACCCTATTGTAGGGGACCCTTTGGTCAGGTTACTTCAGTGGGGCGTGACCCGGGGTGGGTCTTAACCCTTTCCCTGGAGTCCTTTATAAACAGAGAGAGGAGAAGGCCACAGGAGCAGAGAGGACGCCAGAGGACACCAGAAGCTGAAGCACAAAACCCAGCGGAGAAGGGAGACCAGCAGGCGCCTCGTGTGCCTTGTGATGTGACAGAGGAGTCCAGGGTCACCGGCAGCCGGTCTTCGGGGCGAAAGCGATGTCTGATGAAGCCTTGATTTGGACGTTTTCAGCTGTCAGCTTTCAAGCTTACTTGTCCATTCTGCTGTTGGCAGACACTTGTTTCTGGGTTCTGAGCATTTCCACAAGCTGCCATGCACGTCCCTGCGCGTGGCTTTCGGCGCACACCTACATGCTGAGGAGCAGAGCTGCTGGGCCATGGGCCCGCGTGCACGATCAGCGCCACCAGATGCTGCCAAACGCTCTTCCATCGCTGCGTAGATGTGCCTTCTCTCACTGCACTGTCATCAACACTTGACTTTGTCAATGTTAGCTATTGTGGTGTGTGGTGATACTTTGTTGAGGTTTTCCCTTGTATTCCCTTGATGGGCCATAGGGCTTTGCACCTTTTTGTTTATTGTCCATTTGAATTTCCTTTTTTGTGACATCACTGTTCAGCACACTTGTCCATTTCTTTATTGGGCTGTGTTTCCATCTCGGTTTGTGGGACTTCTTTACATATTTCGGATATGAGTCCTCTAAGGATACACGCGTTGCAAATATCCTCCACTCTGGGACTTGTCTTTTCACTTTCTTAATGTATCTTTTAAATAACAAAAACACCTTAATTTTAGTATCATCCAACTTATCGATCTTTGCCTTTATGGCTAGTGCCTTTGTATCCTAAAATCATAAATACAAATCCCAAGATCATATTATCCAAGATCATAAATATGCTTTCCTATATTTTCTTGTAAAAAACACTTTTTGTCTCTCACTTCCAGCCCCCCAGTCTCTCCGGAACGGATGTGTGTGGCTGCTGTGAAATAGGAGTTTTCTCAGCCAGCTTTTGCTGGATAATAAACTCCCCAAAATGCAGCGACTCAACACAAGCTCATGACGGCGGCTGGCCTGGCCCTGCTGGTCTGGGCTGGCGCCCGCCAGTGGCTGGCTGGCGTGGCACCAGCTGGCGATCTGGGCACCTTGCTCACATGCCTACGGGCGAGCTGAGCAGCGAGGGGCACTTGCTTCCCGCACTCGCAGGCCACACAGTGGTCGTTCCAGGTCTCCAGGACACGGAGGCTTTCAGGGCTCTGCTCCTCCCATTGGCCACAGCACGTAACATGGCCGTGGTCTGAGTCAGGGCAGGATACCTGGGGAGACACAGGGATGGGCAGAGCTGTGGCCACCGGACACCCTAACGTGGCCGACCTCAGGCCAGGTGGCTAGGCCCCCCAGTCGCGCTCACCCACAGCGACGGCCCAGAGCCCTGCTGTGATGGACAGCTGGCTTGGGGTGGCCCCTCGGGAGTGCAGCTGACCACACCACCCACGAGGCTACTGGGAGGTGCAGTTTTCCGGGGGGCCAGCCCCCAAGGCTCCCAGAAGTCCTGTCGTCCGCTGAGGGGCCCACGAGGCATCGCCTGACATCTTTCAGAGGGGCCTTCAGACACTCTTTGATTTGACTTGCCCAGAGGCCAATTACTATTTTGAGAATGTTTTGAGAGACTCAAGGTGTACAACCCTCAAAATTTTGCCTGGAAGCTGAACAGTACTTTAGTTCACTTTTCTCTTCCTGTACACTATCATGGGCAGCCAATGAATATTGAAATACTGAGACTTTCGAGAGTCTGTCTTTAAAACATTTTGCTGAGGTCAAGAGGTACATTTTCTATTTCCCAAGTCATCACAGGCTACAGCTCTGCCAGTTCTCTCACTGCCACATAACAGAGACCGCCATTTTCCAGCCTCCAGTAAGTTCCTCACTGCTTTCCAGCCTCTTCCTGCCAAGAGACCTATGTTCTCCTTACAGCAGCACCCACTTCTAGGTGCTGCCTTCTGCATCAGTTAGTGTTTGCTGTGTAACAATCCACCTCCCAAGAGCTAAAGGCATGAGACAACCTCCATTTCTTCAGCTCACAGCCCTGTGGGCCGCCTGGGCAGCTCTGGTCTCAGTGGGCACCGCTGGGCTCTGCTGGAGTCGCCATGAATCAGCACATTTTCTGCTTACTGCCGACCTCATCCGCCTCGGACCCTGTGCTTTATGGCCATGCACGTCAACGCTGCAAGTATCTTCATCGCACAAGAAGTGATTACCACTGCTTTATCCGTCCCTGTGTTTACAGTGGCCCACACATTCCTGTTCTGCTCCCTTCCATTCCTTCCTCCATCCCCCAACGCCAGCTGGGATCATCGTCCTTCTGGGTGAATAGCCCTGGAGCGTAAGTGATGTGTTTTACCTGCTGTTTACTTGGAAGTTGTGTGTGAAAATCTTTTATTATTTTTCTTCTTTGTTCTTGCTTTTTACATTTTTTCCTCTGATGTCCCTAGGTGAAGTTTTCCTTTTAATTTATCCTGTTTGGTGTTTGTGTGGCTTCTTGAATCTGGTTTAGAAATTTTTCACCAGTTTTAGAAAATTTCCAGACACTCTTCACATTTTCCTTCCGACCTTGCTCTCTCCGCCCCTTCCAGGCGTCACGTGGATCCAACCTCTCACGGCACTGCCTTTACCCTCTTACACTTGCCAGGCGTGGCGCTCCACGCGTCCCTGGAATGGCACCGCCTGAACGCCTGGGCAGCTCCGGGCAGGCGGCAGTGCTAGCCTGACAGCCCCTCCTCGCCCCACCTGGTCCTCCGAGGCCAAACGGGTGACAGCGGACCTGGACAGGTGCGAGGAGCGGCCGCTCGCGCGTCACGTGGACTCAGCCGGGGCAGGAGGGCCCCGCGCGCAGGCGGGGCGCACGGGAGCACCGGGAGCGGGGCCGCAGGGGCTGAGCGGCAGGGCGCGGGGGCCCTGTTGCTGCGGGCGGCTGACTGAGGCCGGGGTGACCGTCAGCCTTCCCACGCGAGGGTGGCGCGACACGGTGGAACGGCCCGCGGTCGCCCCCTGCCCTGGGACCCCTGCTCGCCTCGCCGGTGTGGCAAGCACGGCCAGTGCCGCGGGACCGCAGTTTCCTTCTCATGGCTGAAGGTTAAATACGTCAAGGTAGAAAGGCAGCTGCACGTTCTCGGGCCCTCCAGACCCCTACCCGACACCCAAGACCTCGAGGGTGGGGCCTGGCCTTCTGCTCCGCATCCGAGAAGGGGGTCGCAGGCCGAGGGCCAAACAAGCGCCCAGGAGCGGCCGCTGGGACGAGTGAGCGCCGCCCGCCCCCTGCTCCCCAGTGCGCGTCTGGGGAGAGCCCCAGCCCGACCACCTGGGGGGCCAGACAGCACCCCACCCCCGGGGCTCGCGTGTTCCGAAGCCGACTCGCTGGTCTCGTTTTGCACTGGCCGAGTTTTAGGAGAGCCTCTGCGGGCTTGGAGCCACCTCTGCGCTTACCCAAGTTTGAGGCCCCCGGCCAGGAGCTGGCTGGGAGCAGCGGAACTGTCTGCTGCCCAGGTGAGCGTCAGCACCGCCTGGTCCACCCTCAGAGCTCGCCTAGTTCCGGGGTGCGGGTCTCCAGCCCGATATCCCCGTGATGTGCTTGTTCCAACGCGAGGTTTCCAAGTGGCTTCAGCTTCCTCTGCTCCCCAGGATCTAGGAAGTGCTGCCCAACCTCGAATTGTTTTTGGAGCCAGCAGACAAAGAAGTGGGGAAGAGCAGTGGGACCATCACTAGGGGCTGAACAGGGAAGAGCAAATGAAATTGAAAGAGAGGAGGAGGAGAATAACAAAGAGCAGAAATCAGTGAGCTGGAAAAGGCGGGCCACACAGGTCAGCAAAGCCAAAACCTGATTCTTCTAAATGGTGACAAAATTGAGACACATAAAAAGATTAAGCAAGAGAAAAAGGAAAAAAACCAGCAACACAAATTACGCAAGTGAAACGTGGACACCACTGAAGATCTACGGATGCCAGGAAGTTAACACAAGGATGAAGTGGACAAATTCCTTGGAAAACACATCCTACCACAGTTGACACAAGCAGATATAAAAACCGTGAAAACACCTTTCCACAAAGAAATCCCTTGCAGGCGCCACCAATGAACTTTACCAAACCTTTAAGGAAGAACTAATACAGTCTTACATCAGCACCTTCGGAAAACAAGGAGACCCCACAGTCAACACATTCCTGACCCCGAGACCCACAGGCCAGCACTCCTTATAGACATGGTGCAGAAATCCTAACACCTTTCCAGCAAATTGAATCCAGTGATGTCTAGAAAGGATAAGTGTCATGCCCAACAGAAGCTATCCCAGGAATGCAAGGTGTTTTAACATCCAAAATTCGATCCATGTAGTTGACAATAAAAGAGAAAAACCATATGATCAACTCAACAGATGCAGAAAAAAATGGACAAAATTCAATTTGCTCATGATAAGAAAATATTAGCAAACTGCAAACAAGATTTCTCAATCTGATAAAAAGTACCTATAGAAAACCTGCAGCTAGCATTGTACTTAATGGGAAAGATCCACACATACATGGCCACTTTGATGGGAGATGAAAATATTTCAGTCAATGGTGCTACAATAACTGAATATTGATATGTAAAATAGTGTTTACACCATGCACAAAAATCCACTGGAGATGAATCATAGACCTAAATAGGATGGGGGAGGGGAACCACAAAATTACAAACTTCTGGAGGAATACATGGGAGAATGCCTTCTTTTTTTTATTAGCGTAAAAAGATTTATTTTGGTTTTAAAAGAGTACAATCCCACTGAATATAAAATAAGCCAATAGGTGAAGATAGTTGGAATATAAGAAGATAATATCTTTACAATCCTTTTAAAAGACATTGGGACCCCCTGCTTACCTTAAAGAGCCACGAAGCGGTATAGCTGGAACTGATGCCGCAAGCGCGGCTGAGAAACCTGGGTTTACTTCTCCAGAAAAATAACGAGAGGACAGGCAGAAATGGCCTGGAGGAAGTCTTCTAGGACTTAGGACACCAGGTGAAGGCTGGACACCGCCCAGAAGAGAGAGAGACAAAGGAGAGGAATCTTGACGGCAAAACACACACACTCCAACCAAGCACTGAACTGAGAGGGATGTCAAAGAGCGCCATCTGCTGGCAGATCAAGGAAGTGCACATGAGAAAATTAAAAATGAGTAAGAGAGGGAAGCAGATGTGGCTCAACCAGTGGGGCACCTACCTCCCACATGGGAACTCCTGGGTTCAGTTCCCAGTGCCTCCTAAAGAAGATGAGCAAGACAGCAAGCTGACGCAACAAGATGACACAGCAAGATGATGCAACAAAGAGACACAGTGAGGAAACACAATGAGAGACACAAAAAGCAGGAGGTGGCTTAAGTGATTGGGTGCCTCCCTCCCATATGGGAGGCCCCAGGTTTGGTTCCTGGTACCTCCTGAAAAAAAAAACAAGATGAACAGAGAGCAGACAGCAAATGCAAAACAACGAGGCGGGGAGGGAGAAATAAATAAAATAAATCTTTTTTAAAAAATGAGAGGCTTTTATATCCAGGATATATAAAGAGATGTTACAACTCAACAATAAAAAGACATATTACCCAATTAAAAAATGGGTGAAAGACTTGAATAGACATTTCTCCAAAGAAGAAATACAAATGGCAAAAAAACACATGAAGAAATGCTCAACATCACTCATGATTAGGGAAATGCAAATCAAAACTACAATGAGATATCATTTCACACCTATCAGAATGGCCAGTATTAAAAAGACAGAGAACTACAAGTGTTGGAGAGGATGTGGAGAGATAGGAATGCTTCTTCACTGTTGGTGGGAATGCAGAATGGTACAGCCACTACGGAGGACTGTTTGGCAGTTCCTAAAGAAGTTGAATATAGACTTGCCACATGACCCGGCACTACCACTACTGGGTATATACCCAGAAGAACTGAAAGCAGTGACGCGAACAGACATCTGCACACCGATGTTCATAGCAACATTATTCACCATTGCCAAAAGTTGGAAACAACCCAGGTGTCCATCAACAGACGAATGGATAAACAAACTGTGGTCTATTCACACAATGGAATATTATGCAGCTGTAAGAAGAAATGAAGTCGTAAAGCATATGACAACATGGATGAACCTAGAGGACATTATGTTGAGTGAAGCAAGCCAGACACAAAAGGACAAATACTGTATGAATGCGTTACTATGAACCAAATATATTGTGTAACATATTGTTTGATTCAAAAACAAAAAAAATTTATATGTATCCATTACATTTAATTGAGAAATGTATATATTTATTCATCTGTGTTTACTTTTTAGTTTTTAATTGTTTACATTTTCAATTATTAAATGTACAAAATAAAGTAAAAAAAAAAAAAGGAAGTCTGA
>JAQZBX010101524.1:0-11261 GCA_029593785.1 Cabassous unicinctus
CAACATTTTTTACTGAATTGGAAAAACTAAGTATAAAGTTTATTTGGAAGGATAAGAGGCCCCGAATAGCAAAAGACATATCGAAAAAGAAAAATAAAATCGGAGGAATCATACTACATCACTGTAAAACATACTACAAAGCTACAGTGGTAATACCTGCATGGTATTTGCATAAGGATAGACACACTGACCAACGGAACTGAATTGAGAGTTCTGAAATAGATCCTCGCATATACAGTCATCTGATATTTGACAAGACCACCAAGCCAACTCAACTTAGAGAACTGGATATCCATAACCAAAAGAATGAGAGAGGAACACCATCTCACACCTTACACAAAAATCAACTCAAGATAAATCAAAGATCTAAATATAAAAGCAAAGACCATAAAGACCTTGGAAGATAACATAGGGAAGCAACAGGACCTTTTGTAGGAAATGGCTTCATGAACTTCACACCCAAAGCATGAGAAGCAAAAGGAAAAACAGATAAGTGGGATCTCCTCAAAATTAAAGCCTTTTGCACCTCAAAGGAGTTCATCAAGAAAGTGAAAAATCAGCCTACTCAATGGGAGAAAATATTTGGTAACCATATATCTGATAGGAGCCTCATATCCCGCATATATGAAGAGATCCTATATCTCAAAAATAAAAAAACAAATAACCCATTTAAAAAATGGGCAAGTGATTTGAAAAGACATGTCTCCAAAGAAGAAGTTCAAATGGCTAAAAAGCACATGAAAATATGGTCAACATCACTAGCTACTATGGAAATGCAAATAAAAACTACAATGATATACCATCTTACACCCATTAGACTGGTGGCGATTAAAAAAACAGAGGGCTTCAAGTATTGGAGAGGATGTGGAGGAATGAGAACCCTCATCCACTGCTGGTGGGAATGTGGAATGGACCGGCCATTGCAAAGGACAGTCTGGTGGTTCCTCAAAATGCTAAATATAGATCTACCATATAACCCAGCAATTCCACTGCTGGGTATATACCCAGAAGAACAGAAAGCAAAAACATGAACAGGTATATGTACACCAATATTCAAAACAGCATTATCCACTATTGTCAAAAGTTTGAATCAACCTAAATGCCCATCAGCAAATGAATGGATAAACAAAATGTGCTATACACATATGATGGAATATTACTCAGCTTTAAGAAGGAATACAGTCACACAGTATAACATGAATGAATCTTGAGAACCTTATGTTGAGTGAAGCAAGCCAAGCACTGAAGGACACATACTACATGACCTCTCTGACAGGAATTAAGCAATCTAGCTGACTCAGAGAGCTAGAGACTGTAAGATAGGTTTACAGGAAATAGAAAGGGAAAAGAAGGTTGTGAGCCAACACACATATGGGTGAAAAATATAAGTTAGAAGTGTGTATTTGGGCAGTGAAGGGATATGACAGGGTTGTAGGGATACTATTGGGTTGGTTGGTACAAGCTTGACAGGGATTTAGGGTGGGGAGGATGGGTTGGAATGTCCATCAACCTGGGGAGAGGGTTGGGGGAGGGAGCAGGTGAACACTGGGGATTGACACATGGGTGAAACTACAATGATCAGAAAACCCTTTTGGCAATATGACAAGGAAGGGTTTCCAGTTTAGGGTGTTGGATGAGGGAGCATTTGGGACAGGGCACACCTGGGGCAGTCTTTGAAAGAATGTGTGAGTGATCCTTTTCTCATAGTGTGCTGTATCAGTGGCGGGAGGCCCACATAATGAGTGGGCAAGAGTTGGACTCCCATACTGAGGATGCCTAATATGTTCTCAAACAGAGGACAGTCTCTCTCTAGAGCATGGGCAGCTCCCAATAGGGGAGTACAGACTAGTGTGTCAAGCCCTCAGAATTGTAGAAAATATCTATGAACTTTTTCCTTCAAGGAATGTAGCCTGGTCATCATCATGGACTCCGATGGGAAGGGGAGGGAGGAATAGAATAGATGGAAGAGGTGGTATTTAGGGTACAATGGAAGTGTTCTACATGATTTTGCATTGATGGATATATGCCACATTAAATTTCATCAAAAATTTATAAAAGTGTATGGTCTAAAATATAAACCATAATGTAAACCATTGACCATGGTTAGTAGCTATGTTTCAATATGTGTAAACTAGTTGTAATAAATGTACAGTCCATGTGTAAAATGGTTATTAATAGTGAAGAGGGAAAGGGGGAGGACGTTGGGTATATGGGAGTCCCCTATATTCTGTATGTAACTTTAGCGTGACCTAAAACCTCTTTGAAGACAAAAAAAAAAAATAATTAAGCACTAGGGAAGAAATGCCACTATACATACAGGACAACAGATATTACTATGATGAAAAGCAAAACATCAAAAAATTCTTTTATGTTTTTCATTTTTTAATACCCTATTTTTTTTACTTTTTTTAGTTTTCATTTCTCTAAATTACTATGTATTTTATTTCTTATATTTAAACCTATCATTGTTATTTCATTTTCCTTTTAATAGAATTTGGCAACATTCTTGGCTTCATTTTTGAAGAAGTTTTGGAACATAGAAGGGTTACAACTATGGCAGAGGAGGATCAATGGTATGGGGTATCAGTGATGGGGGATACATTGGAGGAAGTTCACCTGGGCATACATATAAAGTATATAAATTTGTTCAAATGTTCATGGGGCATTGCCACCATAGGTAGAGATTCACACAACAGCCAAAGGATTGTTGAATTCCCATCCTGGAGAGCTCTGCCACATTCTCTAATGGAATAGCAACAATCCCCCAAGTACAGGGGCAATGACTATTGAAGAAGGATGGTCAATTGATAGGCCCTTGGTATTGATGACTACGCTTATGAGCCTTTTGTTTTTGAATTTGAAAGTTGGCCTAGTGTTGTAGGGTGCCTAAGAGTTGCCTTCTGAGAGACTTCTTGTTGCTCAAATGTGGCCTTTCTTTAAACCAAACTCAGCATGTGGATGCATTACCTTCCCCCCAGCAAGGAACATGACTCCTGGGGATGAACCTCCCTGGAACCGAAGGATTACTACCAAGCACCGGCTGGTGATACAACTGGAAAAAGACCTTAAATAAAAGGGAAAAAAAATAAAGACAAATGAGTTTATATGGATAAGAGACTTCAAAGTGAGTCCCGAGGTCATCAGAGAGGTAACGCTTATGTACATCCCAGCAGGATCTCATAGATGACCATAGTGGACACTACCCCAAACAGTGGAGCTTCCAAGTGTTCTGGAGACACCCAGGTCCTGCAGTCATGGTGGATAGCTCTGGAGTTTGGTGCCTTGCCACTGGGCCCTACTTTGGAGATTGTGCTCCCAAGTGTGACAGAGTTGGACTCAGATGTGACTCCTCTAGATATGCCTCTTCATCCTTTTTGTTTGAACCTGTAATTGGTGCTGGAGTGGGTAGGTGTTAATCCAGGAGACTTCAATCTCTGGACTGTCCATATGCCGGCTGGGCCCTGAGCCTCAGCAGATTTGAAGCACCTACTCTCCAGTTCATTGGACTCACCCAGGACAGCTGATGGGGAAATAATGATGGACAACCACCACACCAAGGAACCAAGAGAGTGTACAGCTTCAGGCAAGAGAGTCCCATCCATAAGCCATATGGGACCAAAGGCCCCTCTCAATTAGAGGTGGAGTGGGCATCACCATCCCAGAATCCTCAGGTTTGGGGAATAAAATATGGACTAGAGTAGACTTACTGGTGTTCTACTATAGACTTATTCATTATATCATTATATAGACTTATTCATTATATCATTGATGTGGAGACAGTGGTCACTAGAGATGCTGAAATCAGGGAGAAGGAGAATGAGTTATAATATGGGGGCATTTTCAGGACTTGGAATTGACCTGGATGACATTGTGGTGACAGATACAGGCCATTATATATCCTGTCATAGCCTACAGAATTGAGTGGGAGAGAGTGTAAGCTACAATGTAAACTATAGTCCATGCTTAGTGGCAATGCTCCAAAATGTGTTCATCAATTGCAATGCATGTACCACACTAATGAAAGAAGTGAATGTGAGGAAAAGTGGGAGATCTGGGGAGTAGGGCATATGAGAAACCTTTACATTGTTTTATGTAACAATTTATGTAATCTAAGTATCTTTTAAAAATAAATAAAAATATATTTCAAAAAACTTACAATCAAAGAATGAACAAGAAAGAAAAAATAAACACTTTTTCACCTCAAAGAACTTTGTGGAGAGAGTGAAAATGCAACCAAATCAATGGAAGAAAATATTTGAGGAATCACATGTCCAATAAAGATTTAATACACATGATATATAAAGAAATCTTCCAACTCAACAACAACAACAACAAAAAAAAAAATGACCCTATTAAAAATTGGGCAAAGGACTTGAATATACACTTTTCCAAAGAAGAATTACAAATGTCAAAAAAAATTTCAACATCATAGCTGTTAGGGAAATGCAAATCAAAGCTAAAATGAGATATCATTTCACACCTATTAGAATGGCCACTATTAAAAAGACAGAAACCTACAAGTTTTGGAGAGGATATGGAGAGATAAGAATGCTTATTCACTGTTTGTAGGAATGTAGAATGGTATATTCACTGTGGAAGACTGTTTGGTGTTTCCTAAGGAAGTTGCATAAAGATCTGCCATGTGACCTGTCAAGACCACTATTAGGTTTATACCCAGAACTGAGCTCAGTGACACAGACAGACATGTGCACACCAATGTTTATAGTGTAATTATTCACAATTGCTAAAAGTTGGAGACAGCTCATGTGTTCATCTGCTGATGAATGGATAAATTAAACATGGTATATACATACAGTGGAATATTATTCAGCTCTAAGAATATATTACATCATGCTGCATATGACAACATGGATGAACTTGGAGGACATTCTGTTGAGTGAGGCAAGCCAGACCTAAAAGGACACATATTATATGATTTCACTATTATGAACTAAATACAATGAGTAAACTCATGGAATTCATCACTAGAATATAGGTCAACAGAAAATAAAATGAGGGTAGAGAATGGAAAGCTGAGGATTAATCTGGCCAGAATTGGTTAAAAAAAAGTTTGTTTATAAGTTTTTGGAAATTAATAGAAGTGTTGAAAGCACATCATAGTTTTTGTAATTATTGCTAATATACAGTTATGATAATGGTTTAAATGGAAAGGGTAACATCCTGTATATTATTAGAAGGAAAGCTAAAAAATGAAACATGGGACTATACAGCATAGTAAAACCTCATTTCAAAAATAAGTATGATAAATAGTGCATATAAAAGTATTTTTTTTTCTGAAAGAGAACAAATGTACATTAAAGTGATACCATATTACTGTGATATTTAGGCAAAAATACAGTCAAAGCAAACTATGGACATAAATGTGTAGTAATATATTAATAAGCTTCCACCAATGGTTAAAAAATGAAATATGCTAAATAAAATAAATGACAAAAAAATACTACATGTTGTTTGACTCCATCTATGCAAAATGCAACTACAAATAATTTAGAGAGAAATAAACAGATTAGAAGTTAGGTATGGCAGGGGAAGGATAGAGAGATTGAGAGGTGACTACTAAGGGTTAGAGTTTTGTTTTTTGTTTTTTGGAATTTTAGTGTTATTATTTCTGGATTAATTAAAATGGTCTGATATTGATTGAAGTGAGGAATGCACAATTCCATGATTATACCAAATATTACTGATTGTACACTTTGGATGGATTGTTTGGTTTATGAATATGTTTCAACAAAATTGACAAAAAATAACATATATATGAAATAACCAATGTAGGGGCAACCCCTCCCAAATAGTCAATTGTGTGATTCTGGTATCTGAAGCAATATAATTCACATGCTGAGTCAATGTGTGTGGATTGAAGATATAATAGAAATTCATGTCGATGAGTACCACTTTAAGCCATATCTAGAAGTAAATGAAATCCTTGGAGAACTGTATGAGATCAAACTGTCTTCTATAAGCAAACTAAACCCTAATTTAGGGATTTATTCATAATCTAAATTTCTTAATATGATTTCTAAAAGTTGTCTATGACTCTGAGTGACATAAGGAAAGAAGGAATTGGGCTGAAATCAATAGAAAACTGATGCTTTTCTACTCTGATTCAATAGAAAGTATAAATATTGAAATCCCCTCAAACTTGCTACTACATGCATTCCCCTTGAAAAATCTCCCCTAGAGGACCCAGTTATTGTTTGCTCATAAGTTGTTTCTAAATTCATCTTATCATGTCCTGAGTAATATCTCTTCAACTGTTAAACTCTAGACTCTCTCCACAGATGAAATCTTGAAAGAATATATAATTCAGGTTTCTAATCTAACATGCAGAGTGGTCATTTATAATTTTCTTCTGAAAAGACCTTTAAGCTTAGCAAATTTTGGTTTTCCACAAAAATGTCATAAATAGAACAGATCTCATTTTTCCTTTTCATGTTTATTTTATGTAGTCATTCTTGCTTTTGTTCATTCACTTACTCTTTATTAAATATTTTAACTGCATATTATATGCTATCCTTCTGAATGGTGATGGTTCAAAAGTGAATAAGACAGTTTCTTGACTCTCAACAACTTCACAGATAAGTATAAAAGAGAGAGGCATATATATATATATATATATATATATATATATATTTTAAGATTCTAGATATTAAACCTTTATAAAAAAAAAAGAGAGAGGCATAAAACATGTGGAATGTCATTTGTGTGCAAAATGATAAAAATGTGTGTTTAGGTATGTGTTATAATATAGGGACTTAAAGTAAGTGAAAAATAATTAAATTGTAACCAGAAGCAATATAAAAATTAGTTTAAATCAGTATTGAATGTTGAAGATGCAACTCTATTCTAGATGTAGAGATAATGATCTGTTGAATAATATAGCAAGAAGAATTAAAAATAAACAAAAACAAGGAAAAAATTGTACATAGTTCATCACAGGTGATTCTTGGTGGATTAATAATGTAATTCATGATTGACTATGGTTGCAAATAATGTTTTAAAGAGGTCAAATGAAAAAGCCTTACATGCATATTAGGCAGGGCTATGACTAGTATATAAGAAGCTTTGATGTAAATCAGAAAAAAAAAATGTTTTCCTTTGTGTGTGAAAAGTTTGAAAATATACTCAATTGAACAAATGATTTCACAAAAGCCCCCCCAGTGCCCTAGTTTAGAGGCAACCATTTCCCTGTGATGTGGGGGGTGCATTTCAACCTCTCTCAAATCTCTCTACAATGGTCTATGTACAGGGCACACATGCTCAACCATAAGTGGTAGAACGAAGAATAGATTGCAGGATTTCACATTCATGGATTTCTGTTTGTCAAATAATCCTGCACATTCATTAGAGTCACTGACAATGAGCAGCGACTGAGTTCCATTCTCTCCAATATTGGAGGATACCTAGCTGCAACTCTGAGATACTGCATGATTACAAATAATTCATAAACATATACAACTGCAAGCATATGTACCTACATGATTATGCATATTTCTCTGTGAAATATTTCTCTGTGATTCAGTAGACAGGTTAAAAAATGTGCTCTCACATTATTTGAAACTCTTTGCCCTTTGCTTTTTAAAATCTCTTGACTTTATATTTACTAGAGTCTCTGTAGAGTAGAGTCATTAAGGGATTTACAATGCAAAATTTCCAGAGAGAAGAAACTTTACTGTTTTTCTGAGGCAAAAAAGTTTACCCTGAGGGGTCCCCAGCTGATTTTAAAGCCTTGTTCTTCCCAGTGAGACCTTCCTCCAGGTGTGTGCTGGGGGATTGTCTAGGGGTGACTTGGCAATATCCCAATCTCAGAAGTGATTTGCTCTGAACAGCTCCTATGGAAACTCCATTCTCTTGGCTCAAAAGACAAATTCCAGGAGAAATAAAATGGAACAAAATCTAACCTCCTCTTGATTTTTCCTGACCTAAGAAATTTCTATTGTGCATGCAAGATATTCTGTAAAACAAGGTGAGAAATTGTTAAGGAAAAGCTGAACGCCTTGGAAAAGAAGGATGGAAACCTACTGAGACTATTTACAAAGTTATAAATAACCTTTTGTCCTGAAATGAAGATGGCATCAATTCACAGTAGATGTCTGAGAATTCTTTGAAGGTTAGGTTAGATGTTAGGCAAAGTTGTATAGTCTTGTAAGGCCTGATAAATTCATTCAAACATTACTTTAAATTTGTAGGCAGTTCCATAGCTAAGCGATTGTTTTGTACTTTTCAGTTCAGTATATCAATTTCTGTGATTCTAATGTTCATTTTGTATTTTTTTTAAATGAAACACTGAAACACTTGTTGAATCCTTTTTCTTGTGGATTGCACAATTTAGGGGAATGTGCTAGGAGGAATTTAATGCTGTATACCACCAACATCAACAAACCATTCTTTATCCCCACCTCATCCTCCCTGCCCTCCTCTCCCCAGCCGGTCCCTAGAGGACACCACGCGCCAGATGAGGAGACTGTATGCCAGATGAGGACACTCTGCATCAGGGACCTGGGGTGTACTTGTGCCATCATAGACCTCCTCCATGAAAGGCACCACCTGCCTGGAGTAGCTGCTGGAGCCACAACAGCCCACAGAGCAGCATGGAGTCCCCTGAAACCTGAGATGAGCCAGGGGCACAGCAGCAGCCAGGGAGCCTGCAGCTCACCTCTCTGAATGAGGAAGAAGAGGACATGGAATTGGAAACCAGAAATGGGAGAAGGATGTGACTAAAGTTTTGAGGAGTAGCCTGAACTTGGCAGCACCCTTCCAAGCATCCTGTTTATCCTGAAGACCTTTCTTCCCTCTCCCAGTACCTCATCTCTGAAGACACTTGGGTTTGGGGAGGAAACTGATTGCACATGCTGATTTCAGTTTTATTCACAGTTTACAAGCACAGATGGGTATACATTAAAGAATAGACTATAAAAGCATTTAAATTTAAAAAAGCTTAATAAAGATATTAAATTAGTGAGTTAACACATACAATCTCACTTTGCCTTTTTCACTTTCTGAAATTAGCCCATTGATTGGTTTCTCTAGCACTCACCTTTCATCAACTTCTTGAAGACTCACTCAAAGTCCTTATCACTGCAGTTTATTCCATGTATCCTCCTACATTAGCCAGGGTTCTCAAGGGAAAGAGAAACAACAGGAGATATCTGCAAATATTATGAGAGTCTTATAAAAATTGTCTCACACAACTATGCAGAGGCACAATTCCAAATTCTAGGGCAGGCAGCAAGTCAGGAACACTGATAAAGGTCTTTGATGAGTTCTCCAGGAGAAGCTGGCTGTATGAAGTCCAGATGGAAATTCTCACTTCTAACTGCTGAAATCCTCACTTCTCCTTTAAAGCCTTCAATCAATTGGATGAGACTTCTCTCATTGTTGAAAGCAATCTCCGGTGATTGTAGATATAATTAGCCATAGATTCAATCAAATTACTGATGATTTAAGTCCACAAAATGTCCTCACAGTAACAATCAGATCAGTGCTTGCTTGACCAAATAACTGACACCATCACCTGGCCAAGTTGACACATGAGCCTAAACATCACACCGCCTTTAATGAATCAATCAAACTGTCCCCTTCTATCCCTTTCTCTCTCTCTTTCTCTCTTCCCCTGTCCTCTTGTTATCCACTGCCCTGAGTAACATTTAAGAAGGGTATGGAGTCATTCAATACTATATAATAATATCATTTTTACATATCCTAAATATTAGGGACATTGATTTTCATCTATTCTTATTTAGAATTTATAAAAATATAAACCCATCTATATTTTTCAATCAAGTAGATTAATTTTCCTAGAAATGGAAGAATAAATAAACTTATGTAACTCCTTTTTTCTGAGAAGATTCTGCTTTGATGAGTGAAGAATCTTCCCTTTATTTTTGCTTCCTTTGCTCTCTCAAGAGAAGAGGTTCCCCACACAGCATAGATAAAGACTACTGGACCAAGATGAGAGAGATTATTCTTATTGGGATACCTACCACCAGAATCATTGGAAGCCTCTCTTCTACATTTTTTATTGGCTTATTTGGTGACTGCCCTTGGAAACATCCTCACCATTACCCTGATTCTTATGTATTATAGGCTCCACTCACCCATGTTTTTCTTCTTCAGCAATCTCCCTGTCAGTGAAATTATAATTATCACATTTGCTGTTCCAAGATGATAGCAGCTTTCCTGTTAGATAAGAAGAAAATCTCAGTTAGTGAATGTTTTGCACAGTTTTATCTCTACTTCCTCTCTGGAAGCCTCTTAGCAGTCATGATCACTATGCTGCATTTTGTAGTCCCCTTCAGTACCCTATGATTATAGCCAGTTCATTCTGTTTCCATCTTGTAATAGTCTCCTGGGTACGCAGCTTTCTCCTCATCCTCCCATCCACCATCCTTAAGGCAGGATTGCCATATTGTGGTCCCAATGAGAATGATCACTTTTTCTGTTACAGTGACCCATCCTCCACTTGGCCTGGGCTGATGTACCTGTCATTTAGCTATTCGATTTCCTCAGTTCCCTTATCCTGCTCATCAGCTCCTCTCACTCACAGTGGTCTCTTATATTACATCATCTCCACAGTCTGAAGACACCCTCAGGCCAAGGTCAATGCAAAACCTTTGCCATCTGTGCCTCTCATTCCACTGTGGTCCCCATGGGCTGTGGAAGCTCCATCTGTGTATGTCTACCCCTCACAGAAGAGCAGCCTGCACCTAAACATGATCCTCTTTATCCTCTACAGTGTCAACACAACTTTTTTTGTTTTGTTTTGTTTTGCTTTTCATTTTGGGGTGGTTTTTTTTTTATTTAATTTTTTAAAATATATAAATATTTTATAAGATGCTTAGATTACATAAATGTTACACAAAAATTACAGGGATTCCCATGTTCTCCACCTCCCACACCTCCCATAACATCCCAAATAAACATCTTTCATTAATGTGGCTCATCACCTGCAATGGATATACACATCCTGGGGCTTTGCCACTAAACATGGACCATAGTTCACATTGTAGACCACACTCTCTCCCATACAGTTCTGCATGTTATATGCTGATGTAAAATGCCCTATATCTGTCATTGTAATGTTACTCAGGATATTCCCAAGTCCTGGAAAAGCACCTGTATTACAACTTCTTTTCTCTCCCGTGCCCCAAAAGTATCCAGTGGCCACTGGCTCTACCTCACTGTTGTAATTTCTTCCATTGCTTGAATCACATTATCTCTACAACAGAATACCATTAAGTCCA
>JAQZBX010101525.1:0-11254 GCA_029593785.1 Cabassous unicinctus
AATCACATTCCTTTTGGAATATTAAGCAACATATTCACAGGTCCCTGAGCATCTGGAAATCTTTGGGAGGCCATTATTCTGTTAACCACAGGAATGTTTCCAGAAGTTGGCTATTATGAATAAAACTGCTATAGATATATGTACAGGCTTTTTGTGTGAACATAAATCTTCATTTCTCTGGGATAAATGCCCAGAGTGCAATTTCTTTGTCGTATGAGAATTGCATATTTAGTTTTATAAAAAACTGCCAATCTGTTTTCTAAAATGGCTGTAATATTTTACATTCCACTAGCAACGTGTGAGTGATCCACATATGGAGATATCTGCCCCAGCATTTATGTTGTCACTATTTTTTATTTTAGCTGTTCTGATTGGCGTGTAGTGATATCTCATTGTAGTTTAACTTTGCATTTCTTTAAAGGCTAATGATGTTGAACATCTTTGCATGTGGATATTGATTGTTAAAAAGGTACCAGTAGGGGGAAGCGATGTGGCTCTAACAGTTGGGCACCCACCTACCACATGGGAGGTCCCGGGTTCAGTTGCAGTGCCTCCTAAAAAGAAGAGGAACAGCCATAGCAAGCACAAACAAAGAGGGGGAGAAATAGATAAAATAAATCTTCAAGAAAAAAAAAGTATCAGTAGGGAGCAGATGCAGCTCAAGTGGTTGAGCACCTGCTTCCCATGTACAAGGTCCTGGGTTCAATCCCCCGTACCTCCAAAAAAAAAAAAGTTACCAGTATCATCTCAAACTCAGTGGCTAATAATGCTAAATGCAACATTTGTGCTAAGAAGTTTTAAATTTTATTGCAAACAAGTGGGGGAGAGAGGTGCTGGGATATGCCTGGCCCTCATCCAAGCCGGAGAAGTCCCTCGGGGCTGCAGGGAATAACACACACATCTCTGTGAAAAACGAGGGTCGAGTGCCACCTGCTTGGAAGCTGCAGCCTTCGGTGGCCAGGGACCTAGACCAGGGGTCTCCCAGTGCCCGAAAGGCGCCCCATTAATGAGAGGGAGAGGTTTGGGTCCATGGAGACCTGGGAAGAGGAAAACTCACCAGAGTCACGGCTCCTCGGGTGGGACGACCCCGCGGGATCCGGGTTTCCCGCCAGAACCCAGGGCAGGGGCTGGAGCCGCCGCGAGGGGGCGCCACTAGAAGGGCTGAGGCCGCAACAGTGCCCATGGCGTCCCCGGGCGGCCCTCGCAGCGGCGGCTCCCTGCGCCTCCTGGTCTGGCTGCTGCTCCTTCAGCCCCGGCTCAGCGAGGCCCCGGCGGGCCGGTCGGAGGCTGCGGGCCGGTCGGCGCCGCTCTCAGCCGCTCCTCTCCCCTCAGGCGGCCGCGGCGGCGTGGAGCCCAGAGCTGGCCGGAGGAAGCCGCCCCCCGCAAGGGCTCCGCGACGCTCTGGAGCCCCCGAATCCGGGGGCGTCACGGAATTCCCCTTTGCCTTCCAGGCTATGGCTACCGGAAGTGCAACATCACCACCAGCGAGCACAGGGCCACCGGGATCATCACCAGCGAACACAGGGACACCGCGACCACCACCAGCGTGCACATGGCCACCGGGATCACCACCAGCGAGCACAGGGCCACCGCGGCCACCACCTGCGAACACAGGGCCACCGCGCCCACCACCTGCGAACACAGGGCCACCGCGACCACCACCTGCGATCACAGGGCCACCGCCACCGCCACCTGCGATCACAGGGCCACCGCTTTTTACTTCAGGTTATGTTTCTGCGCCAGGCCCTGCCAGAGAGAACTGGCCTGGTCTGAGGGGGATGGGACTCTGCCTTGGAGGAGGGAGCTCTCTAGGGACATGAGCCTTCCCAGGGGGTCTGAGGGGACCCGACCCTGCCCTGGAGGTTCTGAGGATCACCTGGCTCAGCCTTGGGCAGCCCTGGTGGTGGTGGGCCGTATGTGGGTGGGGGTAGCGGCTTTACTGTCAGTTCCCTCCCCTCACTGACCCGCTCCAGGATGTGGCCGTCGGTTTAGGATAGTTGGTGGCATGCCGGCCCTGGAGAAGAAGTGGCCCTGGCAGGTGAGCCTGCAGATCCGTGATACACACATATGCGGAGGCTCCCTCATCCACCATCAGTGGGTGCTGACAGCAGCCCACTGCATATTTGGGTGAGTGTTTGGGGCTCAGGGCTTGGGCCCCTGTGTAATCTGAAACCAGACTTGTCCCCCTCCCTGTGCTGCTTACTCGTGAAAAAAGGGGTCACAGCCCCTGCTATGCTGACTATCCTCAGAGGTAGGTAGTGTTAGAACCTTTGGTAGCCTGGACACTCAAGAGCCAAAATCAGGTCCCAAGTCACCGCTTTTAAACACTGTGCTGATTAGCCTTCAAACCAAGTGGCAAGAAGAGGAGGGAAGTCAGTTGGGAGACAGTGTATGGGCAAAGATTTACAAGAGGGAATATTTAAGGGGGGTGGAATAGAGTAGACCAATTTGGCTGGATCGGTGGTTCTTAACTTTAGTGAGCATCAGAAATACCTGCAGGGTGTGCTTAAATACAGATTGCATGTTCCAGCCCCCAGAGTTTCTGATTCAGTAGATCAGGGATGGAACCAGAGAATTTGCATTTCTGACAAATTCCCAGGTGAAGTTGACGCTGCTGGTCAGGGAACTACCCTTTGAAAACCAATTGGCTTAGAGTGGTCAGGAGTGGGAAAGAAGGTGGGTTGGAGGGATGATGGTGGCTGGACTGCTGTTGTGGGAGGACCGGGCCAGGCTGGAAAGCACCTGGAAATTGTGGAAGGGATGTTTAGACCCTCCAGGATCTCCCTACAGACATTTTGAATACACGGTGAAGATGGGAGATATAAATGTGAAGCATATTGCCCCAACGGCGGTCGTGGTCCCAGTCCGAGACATCGTTGTCCACAGATATTATGATTCTATTGGAGTCATTTCAAACGACATTGCTCTCGCTCTTCTCGACTTCCCTGTGAACTACTCCTCATACATCCAGCCTGTGTGCCTCCCAGAAAAGTCTTTCCAGGTGGACAGTGGGAAAGAGTGCTGGGTAACTGGATGGGGCAAACGACATGAATCAGGTGAGACTGTGAAGCAAGACTACAGCAAACTCAAGCCAAGCATAGGCAGCCTGGGACCCTGGGCTTGGCCTTCAAGCTAAAGGCAGGGCCAAGGAGGCAGATTTTCTAGCAGGTGGCTAAGGGAGGAGGGTGGAGTAATTTAACAACTGTGTTTTGAATTTCTGTTGGTAGTCAGGGCCTGGGGGCTTGGGGTTGTCTCCAAGGCAGATTTCAGCTCAGGGAGTGATGAGCTGTGTACCAGCCAGAGCTGCCCCTCCCAGGAAGTACTGCCTTGGTGGGTAGGGAGCTTCCTGACCCTTGGTTTGTAGACAGAGCCAGAGGACCCCTCTGGGTGAGGCTGTAGGGCCCCCACCCTGGAGAGAGGTTGATTTGGGACATTTGGGAACTCCCTGTCCTGGAGTCTCTGAGCCTGCTCAGGAAAGTAAAGATGATTTACTGAGGCACAGGACATCCTGTCACTACTATTACTGATACACAGAGTGACAGGTGCCTGTTTTCATTCCTCAGGCTGGTAAGGCCTTGCCTCTCCCTCTTGTGATCTGTTCTTCCTTCTCCTGTTGGTTTGCTTCTTACCCCTCCTTTCCCCATGTCAACCTGGGGCCCCATTTCCTCCTGTGTCAAATGGGGACCGTACCCAGAGCCCTGCCTTCCTCTGAAGGCTTTCTGTGTGAAAACTCTGTATGGAGCCCCAGAGTGGGTGTGGGGTTTCCCTGTTTTGTCCCACTTATGCAGATCCACTCACTCCTAAGTTGTCTTTCTGTAGAGCCACCAGAAGTAGCACCACTTTTCCTTCAGGAGGCTGAGCAAAACGTTATTAACTATCAGACATGTAATGAGATATTCCAGAAAAAAATGCCAAGCCGCGTCAATTTGCTTACTAAAGGGGCTCTCTGTGGCACCAGTGAGAAAGGAAAGGATTCCTGCCAGGTCAGTTCTCGGGTTCCTAGCCACTTCTGCATTTTGATTGTTCCTCAAAGTTTCCTCAACCCCAGGCAGCAGGGCTTGGGTTATTTGCTAGCTCCTCCATTCATCCTTCATTCAAATTAAAGGACTTAGGGGAACAAGCTGCCAAAGCTTACCTATGCTGGCCTGACCTCATCTTTCAGGAGAGGGCAGCTAATGCTGCCTGGGAAGGGGAGTGGGAAAATTCAGGCAGGTGATATTAATGCAAATTCCATTTGTTGAGCCCCTTCTATGTGACAGGCAGTGTACTCAGGTACTACGATTCACGTTATCTCAGTATATGTACAATTTTTTGTTTATGTATTTTTGTATGCAATTTTTTTACTATATATGCATATTTTTGTTGAAATTATTCAATTCTCAAATATCATCTTCACAGCCTAGGCCTGTGTCGGGGGTGTCTGGGGAAGCCCCATGCATGCCTTTCTCCCAGCAACTTGAGGTACAAACAGCCTACTCCGACGTGGGTCTCTTTTCATTCCTGCTATTTCCTTCTCTTTCTCCAGGGAGATTCTGGGGGCCCCCTGGTCTGTGAATATAATAACACCTGGATCCAGGTGGGGATTGTGAGCTGGGGCATTGGCTGCGGTCGCAAAGGATATCCTGGAGTTTATACGGATGTTGCGTTCTTCAGAGAATGGCTTGTTGCTCAGGTGAATCAGGCTTCCTCTCTGGACCCAGTGGCCTTCCTCACCTTAGACCTGTTACTGGTGCTGCCCCTGGGCATCCTGGTGACCCTGTGACGGTCCAGCGCACTCCCCTCCAGTTTCTGGTTCTTGCACTAAGCCTCTCCTTCGACCTCCCATGCTTTCTCTCTGCACTTTCCTCACATTCCGGCTGGGATCCATTGACCCTGTGGAGATCCACACAACAGAGCGTGGCAGCGAGGCTGGGGCCTGGGAAGTGTCCCAAGCCCAGTGCACCCATCACCTGCCTGAGCCACACTCAGACCTTGGCTGTGAAAGATCCCAGCCAGAGGGCCAGCTGACCTGCCAGGTGGAGCTGATGATTTATGGAAATTTGGAGAACATCTACCAGAAAAGAGAGTGAAGAAGGCATCGCCATCTCCCTGCTGAGGTACAAGGCCGGGAATTTCCATATGAGACTCAGCTCTTGGGGCTGGGGGAAGTTCCCTTGCACCCCAGCGTGAATCCATCTGTGAAAGGACAGCCTCTGCCACACAGGCCCACGTGGGACAATGCAGCCCTGGAACCCCCTTCCTCAGTGCCTTAGTGGCCACGTCCAGAGACACCCAGTTGTGTTGAGGCCTTATGGAGTGCCGAGATTTAAGATGTCAACTGAATAAATTCTTGAGAGTCCCCTGTGTGTTCTGAAGCCCTGCTCACATGGGATATGGGTTGCAGGTAGCATGCTCTGAAGAGAACTCATTTCCCATTTACCTAAGGAAGATATTCATGGTCTCTGTTAAACCTTAGGTGAGCAAGTGGTGAAGAGTCTGCCTGCTCATATCTAAATCTATTGGATGACCTAGTTCCTGCTGCCTGGGCTTATTAGCATGTCTATAGCTGGTATTATTTTAGTTGAGATTAACAGCCTCTGCAGCACAGGAGCACGAGGGACAGGGACGGGGGCATGGCACTCTTGCACCTCCTAGCACCTCTTTTTGCTGTTCTGCTGGGGCAGGAAATGTTTAAAATAGTCTGAAATTCCATGTCATACCAGACCTGAGATTCTTAAGAACCTTTTTTGTTCCATGGACTCCTTTGCCAGTCAGTGAAATGAATATTACTGTAATTTATTTATTGCATACATTCATAAGCGAAGGAAATGCTATTTCCTTCACCTATTTCAGTTAAAGGTCAGAGAAAATAAAGACAATAATTTGATTTTTTTCAATTCAAGCTCATGGATCCCCTGAAATCTTTTCACGGACCCCTTGGGGGTCTGTGGACCCCTGCTTAAGAACCCTTGTACCAGACAGGAAGGAAACTATCAAAGACCACTAGAATTGTGTCAAAACAATTCAGGAGCCAATTTCAAGAGGCTTCCTGCAGTGGTCATATGGTGTTCCCCCAGATCCCATTTACAGAGAAAATATACCTATTCCCCAGCTCCTGCAAATAATTGATTCTAGCTGCATCCCTTACTAAAAAATGAATTCATTTGCAAGGAACCAATTAGCTTAAGACTATGCCCCTTCACAGAGGGTAACCTGTAGCAAATGATTGGTGAAGCTGAGTGTTTTAGTTTGCTAGGCTGCTGAAAGCAGATACCATGTATGGGTTGGCTTAACAATGGGAATTTACTAGCTTACAGTTTTTGAGGCTGAGAAAAATGTACAAATCAAGGCATCCTCAAGGTGATGCTTTCTCTCCAAGGACTGGCTGCCACCAGTGCCATCTTGACTCCTCTGCCACATGTCAAGTGGTGTCTGCTGGTCTCTCCATTTCCTTCTGGGTTTCCTTGCTTTTGGCTTCTTATTTCTGCAGTGTTCTGCCTCTTTTGTCTGAATTTCATTCTCTTATAAAGGACTCCAGTAAGAGGATTAAGACCCACCTTAAGGCACACCATAACTGAACTATCCTCATCAAAAGGTCTTGTTACAATAGGTTTACAGCCACAGGAATGGATTAGCTTTAAGAACATGATTTTCTGGGGTGCATACAGTTCCAAACCACCACACTCCACCATCTGGAACCCAAAAAGGCATGCTCTTTCCATATGCAAAATATATTCATCCCATTACAACATCCCAAATGCCTTACGTCATTTCAGTAAAAATGCTAAGTACCAAGCCTCATCAAAATTGGTTATAGGTGTGTCTGTCCTATGGCACAATTCCCCTCCACAGGTCTGTGGACCTATGAAACCTAGAGAACAAGTTATCTGCTTCCAATAAACAATGAAGGGACAGTCATAGGATACATATTCCTAGTCCCATAGGCAAAAATTGGAAGGAAAACAAGGGTCACAAGTCCCAAACAATTACAAAACCCTGCAAGGAATCCTCCATTAGATTTCAAGGTCTGAGAGTCATCTATAGAATGATGCTTTGTCCTCCGGGCCTGGTGGAATGGCAGCCCTACCCTTTCCAAGTGCTTGTGCAGTGGCCAAGCTTTCCCAGAATATGGAGTGCTGCTCTCCCCAATATTGGGGTGAAGGTCCCAACCTTGTCAAACATTAGGGTGGCTTACAGACTCTCTGCAATCCCCCAGGCATCTGAGAAAACTGGGATGGTAACACCCTTCCGGAACAATGAGGCAGAAAGCCCACCCTCTCCAAGTACAGGGTCATACTCACCCTTTCCACACACAGGGGTGGGCTTGTTCTCTTGGCCCAAGAGATGTCTGCAGTCCAGACCTCAGCTTCCATGGTTCTTCCTTTGAAATGATTTTCCCACAGTGTGTCTCTTTTCTGTCCCTTTCAGTCCAGGTTGGCAGTGGTTCTGTTCATATAGATCTCACAAAAAACTTGTCGGTTTTGCATGTAGTATACAGGGGTACAAACCATCAGACAAAAGAATTCTTCACAAATCCTTTCTGGATAACTGCATTTCCAATCCCGACTTGCACTGAAATGACTGACTGGGTCCATATCAGTTAAACCATCATATGGAACACTATTCTCTGGGGACTTCCTTTCCAGAAGCATGGGATTTTCCAAACCATCAATTTCTGGTTTCTTTGTGCCCAGGAGTTCAGTTCTCAGCTTATCCCTTTCCTCTTGCAATTTACTATAAGCTGCACGGAGAAACCAGGCTGTACTTTCCATATTTAGTTTGGAAATCTCCTCAGCTAAATATCCAAGCTTGTCACTTTCAAATTTTGCCTTCCATCCAACATCAGAACTCAAGTTTGCCAGTTTCTCTGCCACTTTAATACAAAGGTTACTATTTTTTCCAGTTTACAATGACACATTCATCACTTATGTCTAAGGCCTTATCATAAGTACCTTTAGCATCCATATTTCTACCAACAATCTCTTCAAAGCAATTGAAGTCTTTTCTATCAATAGCTCCCAATTCTTTCAGCTGGTACCCATTAAGGAATTCCAAAGTCATTTCCATAATTTTGATATTTGCAATAGTTGTACTCCACTCTTCTGGTACCAAAATCTGTTTTAGTTTGCTAAGCTGCTGAAATTTATTAGCTTACAGTTTTGAGGCTGAAAAAATGCCCAAATCAGGGTGATGCTTTTTTCGTGAGACTGGCTGCCAGCAATCCTTGACTCCTCTGTCACATGGCAAGGCACATGTCAGCCTCTGGTGGTATCTCCCTTCTCTTCCAGGTTTCATTGCTTTCAGCTTCATGCTTCCATGGCTTTCTCTCTCTTTGTCTGAATTTCATTGTCTCCATTGAAATTGTGACTCCAGTAAGAGAATTAAGACCCACCCTGGGACATGCATTAACTGAAGTAACCTCATCAAAAGGTCCTACTTACACTAGATTTACACCCACAGGAATGGATTAGCTTTAAATACATGATTTTCTGGAATACACAAAATTCCAAACCACCACATTGGGATTCAAAGGCCCAGCCTCCTTGCCTCAATTTGGGACAACTTGAAAGGGCTTCTTTTAGGATCAGCTGAGACCTCAGTTGCAACTACATTGTAGCTTAGCTTCTCCCATTGCCCAATTCTGCCTCATTTGCTCTCTTACAGGCTTATCTCCCAAGAGTACCCTTCAGCACAGTTTGCATTCAATTCTGTCTTAGATTCTGTTTCCAGGGAACCCAATCTAAGACATTTCTCCTGGCCACAGATGGGACAATTTGATTGTGTTGGCTTTAGTCAAAGTCTTCTTTTGCAGCTATTAAGATGATCATATGATTTTTCTTTTATCCTTAGTTATATGATTTTTACATGTTAAATAAACCTTGTGTTCATGGAGTAAATCCAAATTGTTCATATGTATTATATACTTTTGGATTTGATTTGTTAAATTTTGTTTAGCATTTTGCATATATGTTCATGGGGGGACTGTGTTCTTTAGTTTCCTTTTCTTGTAATGACTATATTTTTGGTAGCAGATAATTTTAGCCTCATAAAATGATTTGGGAAGTATTTCTGCTTTTCCATTTTTCTGGAAGAATTTTTGTAGAATTAATATTATTTTTTCCTTAAATCTATAGTAGAATTCACCAATTAAGCCATCTGGGCTTGGTGATTACTTTTTGGAAGTTAATTAATTGTTGAGATCAATTTCTTCAATAGATATGCCCCTTGTGTTTTTTTTTTGTTTTTTTTTTTAATTTACTTTATCTATGCCCTGCTTCCCCCAGATGGTTGGCACCTCTGTCTGCTCATTGTTTGCTCGCCTTGTCCAGGAGGCACGGGAACTGAACCTGGGACCTCCCACATGAGAAGTGAGTGCCCAACGGGCTGGGTCGCATCCGCTCCCCGCAGGCTGCTGTGTCTGCTGGCTGCTTTGCATCTAGCTCTGTTGCTTCTGGGCGAGGCTCCTGCTTGTCTTCTGTTGCTTCTGGGAGAGGCTCCTGCTTGTCACTGGGACCTGAACCCGGGACCTCCTGTGTGGAAGGCGAGCGCCCAAGTGGTTGAGCCACATTGGCCTCCCATTGTGTGAGTTTTGATAGACTGTGTCTTTCAAGCAATTTGCCCATTTCATCTAATTTAACAAATTTGTGGGCATGTAGTTGTTCATAATATTCTTTTATTATCTTTTAATGTTCATGGGATCAGTCCTGATGGCCTCTCTTTCATTACTCACATTGGTAATTTGTGTATTCTCTTTTTTACTTGGATAGCAGAGACTTGTCAATTTTATTGACCTTTTCCAAGGACCATCTTTTGATTTCCTTGGTTTTCTCTATTGTTTTCCTGTTCTCAATTTCATTGATTTCTTCTCTAATTTTTATTATTTCTTTTCTTCTGCATAGTTTTCCTCTTCTTTTTTAAGATTTTTAAGGTGGAAGCTTAGAAAGATTGAAATCTTTCTTCTTTTCTATTACATACTTGCAATGCTATAAATTTCCCTCTTAGCCCTTCTTTTAAAGCATCGCACAAATTGTATTTTCATTTTCATTTAGTTCAAAATATCTTTCAATTTCTCTTGAGACTTCTTCTTTGGCCAAATATTTCAGGATTTTCTAGTTATCTTTCTCTTGTAGATTTCTAATTTAATTCCTTTGTGGTCTAAGAGCATATTTTGTATGATTTCCTGTCTTTTAAAATTTGTTAGATATGCTTTATCTCCTGGTATATGGTCTATCTAATGTTCCATGTGAGTTTGAGAAGAATGTGTATTCTGCTGTTTTAGGCTGAAGTCTTCTATAAATGTCCTGAAGATCCAGTAAGTTGATGGTACTGTTCAGCTCAACTATATCCTAACTGATTTTCTGCCTGTTGGATCTGTCAATTACTTACAGAGGGGTGCAGTTAATTCTCCAACAATAATAGTGGATATGTCTATTTTCCCTTGCAGTTCTATCCATTTTTGCCCCATGGATTTTGATGCTCTGTTTTAAGTATACACATGTTCAGGGTTGTTAATTGGATAATTGACCCTTTATCAATTATGTTATATCCCTTTTTATCCCTGATAATTTTTCTTGCTCTGAAATTTGCTGTCTCTAATTAAAATAACTACCCCAGCTTTTTAAAAAAATTAGTGTTATCATGATCTATCTTTCTTCATTCCTTTATCTTTAATCTATCTGTATCTTTATATTTAATGTGAGTCTCTTATAGAGAATATACACTTGGGGCTTTTTTTTTAATCCACTCTGATAGTCTCTGTCCTGTAATTGGTGTATTTAGATCATTCATATTTAAAATGATTAATGTGATCATTGGATTAGTATCTACAATACTTGAAACTTTTCTATTTGTTCATTGTTCTTTGTTTCTTTTTTGTTTTCTAGTCTCTTTTTTGTCTTCTCTGATTTTTTAAAAAAATATTTATTTATTTTTAATTTATTTCTCCCTCCCCCATTGTTGTTTGTGCTCTCTGTCTGCTCATCTTTTTAGGAGGCACTGGGAACCGACCCCTGGGCTTCCCATGTGGGAGGGAGGCACCTAATCACTTGAGACACCTCTGCTTCCTGTTTGTTGTGTCTTTCATTGTGTTTCCATGCTATGTCCCTTGCTTGCATCATCTCACTGCATCATCTTATTGTGTCAGCTCACCACACTGGCTCTTTGCGTCAGCTCTCTGTCTTCTTTAGGAGGCACCAGGAACCGAACCTGGGACCTCCCATGTGGTAGGCAGGAGCCCAGCTGCTTGAGCCACATCTGCTTCCCTTCTCTGATTTTA
>JAQZBX010101526.1:0-11253 GCA_029593785.1 Cabassous unicinctus
GAGCAGAGCACACAGTTTCACCAGCGTCACGAGCAGAGCACACAGTTTCACCAGCGTCACGAGCAGAGCACACAGTTTCACCAGCGTCACGAGCAGAGTCAGCTGTCTAACTGAACCGTGAGTGCAGTGAGAGCGGGGACCCAGCACCACTGGTTTCTATTTCCCCAGTGCTTGATGCACACGACATGCTGAAAAAGTGGTTGTGAGTAGAGGAGCAGGGAGGGGATGAGTAGGGGTGGTGGTGATGGAGGGGTGGAGTAGGGAGGGTAGGAAATGAGTGCAAAGTTAAAAGATAAGCAAGTGGACCAAAGTTACAAGATATGTTGGGGAGGAAGCCGCAGCAGAACCAAAATGGGCTTGATACCTAAGCACCTTAACTCTAAATTCTCCCTGGTGGTTAAAAAATTGAAAGAATAAAAATTGCACAAAAGGAAAAAAAGATTTTAAAAAGAAGAAACACGCTTTCATCAGAAAGCAAATTGCATTCTGGATGGCTATTCCTATATTTACGAGATTCAAAAAGCACACCAAACATCCTCTAGCCAAGAATAAATCCTTAAAAACAACGTCCCACTTCAGGGTATCGAAAAGAAAATACTCACAAGCTAAAACTCCATTATTAACGTAATTTATTCTATTAAAACTAATTTTAGTCATGAACATGCAACAGTAAGAAAATGGTTCTTTGTACTTGGACTACAATAATGTCACATTTATGACTGTGTACTACTGGCCACAAAAATTATACCCCAGAGACACATGGAATGTTAAGTCCTTAGCCATCAAAAATGAAAAACGCTACAAAAATTTTTATCAAATTATGCAATGGATAAATTAAATATAAAAGGCAATTGTTGTGTGCCATGTGATAAAGTGCTTTAAAGAAAAAAATGTGAAATACCAAGAAAAACAAATACGATATTCAGAGTAACAGTGAAAAATCTAAGACAGAAAGGTAATTTGATACAAAAACTGTATGTTATTAGATTGGAAATGTAGTGTAAAGTAGTTACATGATTTTAAGCTTGAGTTTTTTATTCAAACCTCTGTTTCGATTACTTTTTACAAATTTAAATCTGCTGGTGTTGTGCATATTTCCAATAAATACAACAGCATGAGATTCCATACTACTAGGACACCTGCTAACATCTTTTATTCATGTACGTGTTCCCAGTGCAAAGCAATTATATTATTTCAAATATTTTAAAATGTTTTCTATTACTGCCGGACATAACTGCAGGTTGCCTCACAAATCATCGCTTTCCTTTTACGTGCACTCTGTCTACATCTATGAAGAAAAGACTTATTTGTAGGGGTATTTGTAGAAGTCAACAACAGCTTCCCAGTCATCTCAGGCTTGTTTACTTCCATCTGATTGCAGATGTGAGAACATAGCTGCTTATCAGATGCAAGAAGAATGCATGTGCATGTAGATTTTGCTCCTTATCCTCCACCCAGCTCTTTGGAACTGGGTCCCAATGTCACACGTGCTAGAGGGGGAAATAAGGGCTACACACTAACTTATCACAGCTCTGCACGGGCTCGTCGTCACATGACCACTGCAGTCCTGTCCCCCACCTTCAGGGGTGGGCATGAAGGTACCTGGGGGTCCAATGCTTGGAAGAAAAGGCAGTACGGAGAATTAGGGAAACAGCAACACACATTTATATCGTGTTTCTCTATATCTGTCGCTAAATGACAGTCATTTTGATATAGCGCACAACCAAAAATGATAAATCAGACAGGCAACGAGTTTTGTATATTAATTTTACATCAATATATCATGGACTTATTATGTTATTTATTCTTAGTACAAGAATTTTTTTGGGAGGGGGGGTTCCTTTGATGATTAATCAACAAATCTTATTTTGGGTATTTAAATAATGACCTCAAAGTATAACAATATTTTTTAAATATCTGAAACTTTTCGTTGATATGTACCTAAAACGAATGAGGATTTTTTTTAGCAAAGCTGCTCAATCCATTTAAATCCATTATTTACGTGCGTTATAAAGTATTAATTGTAGCTAGGATCGACTCGTTAATAACATATTATTTACTCTATCCTTAACTTTTCTTAGCAGTAATGGTATACTTGACAAAAAAATACATTTAATCTCCACTTGACTGAGAGAGATTCATCTGCGGCAGCACAGTTAGACACAAAGCTGTATCACAGGGGCACAGGACCTCAGACCGTTATTGTTTTATGACTAAAAAATGAGTGACTTAAGACAAAAAGCTCAACATCCTTAAACTTCATTTCTATTCATTCTCTAATAAATACCATCTGTTGTGTACTTTAGGGATATAATACCCGTCAAGAACTCCATCGTATTATGAGAACCGGCACCAAGTTGATCTGAAATGCATATTTGAACAGATGTGTTTAAATTACATCTCCGTCTATCCACATGCATAAATTCAGAGCGAGCGTGTGTTGATTTAAAATGCATAAAAAAGGGGATTTGGAGATGCATCAAAAGTGAACAGCATCTCAATGGATCAAGGCTCACATTACGAAAGGTCATTACTAAAAATAAAGTTTGCATTTATTAAGGGTGGCACGCGGGGGCCGTTCTTGGGGACTGACTTACTGTTTGCTGCACAGAATCAGCTACTTAACACTAATTTGTTATAACTACTCCATGTAAAACATTAACGCCATCATGCAGGGGCAGAAAAAAATGGAGTAGCAGGTATCAAAACAGAGAAAATTATATGGCACATCTACTGACTGACATTGGTTCACATGGCTCAGCCCCCCAGGTTTCAACCATATTTTGCATTTCTCTAAGAAAAAATATTTGAATGATTTTTGTGGGCATAATATTGTACTCATTCCATATTTCACAGATATGCTTCTAAAAGTTAAAATTAATAAAAATCCTTTTGGAACTAATTTGTTCATCAATGTTTAGAAAGAAGCTAAATATACAAAAATACAAGTATAATCGTATAGACCTGCTAATGTTCTCCATATTTCACAAAGCGCTAGTTTCTATGCTTGCTTTTCCCTATCAATAAAGCTTAATGGGAAACTCCTGATGAGTTTGCCATTCTCCATTAGATTTAACAGTATGAAAAATAAGAAAAATAATTGCTCAGTGAAATCCCTAGTACCAATTTCATCAGCAAGAATGTATAACATTTATACTATTTACATGATAACATGCACAAGCAGCTGCTACAGACGGAGCTCTCAATGAAGAAACTAAAATTGTGAATAAATATCTAATACTCAGTATTCAATATTCATTCTTAGGTAGTGTTATTACCTAAACCAGTGCTAGATAACTGATATTTTCTGTCTTCATAGATGAGGAAAGTAAGGATTAATTACAAAACCAAGAGAGGAAAACCTTTATACATTGGCCAACTTTCAAATAAATCTTTAAGGCACTATGTTACATTGGGTCCGTTTAAAAAAGCAAGCAAGCATTTCAAAAGGAATTTCAGATTTGTATAAAAAAGAGGATCTATGAAATGCAACAGGCATATCTATTCCCTTAAGGGTGTATGCAGATTTACAGTCTTCATTGATAGATTCGGAAAATCTTCTGAAGCTTGAATTAATGTTTTTATCAGTCCTTTCACCCCCTTACCCCCAAGGGATAGTAGTGGAAGCATAGCTAGTGACAAGCTTAGAATTACTGCTGTGAGCATTTTTTACTAATATTCTAAATGTCTCTCGGTGTATGGTACATGCTGATTATTCTGTTTGAACCTCCCCGCAGCCCCAGCCATTCCCGCCGCCCCACCCTGCCGGGTGCCCCAGAAGGCTGACCCCTCTAGAATGTGCCACTTCTTCCATGAGCCAGCCAGCCCCTCTGAACTTCCATTCCCTCCTCTTTTCTACCCTGCTGACCTCCAGACTAGAACACTCTCCTCTCTGCTCCTCCAAAGCCACGTGGCAGAGCTGGCGCCCAGTCACTCTTCAGGCCTCTACTTAAAGATCTTTGGCGCCAGGAAACCCTTCCTGAACTTAGACTATATGCAGTGCCCTTTCCACGAGCTGCCAGTTCTCTGTGTCTTCTAAGGTCTCCTTGAATTGCTTGTTCCTTGTAAGTCTTCTCCACTAGGACTGTAAGCTGCCTGAGGACAGTGGCCCTGTCTGTCCTGCATGCTGCTGCATTCCCAGTGGTGGGTAGTGCCTAATAAATATTAATGAGCCAATGAATAACTCATTAATTCCCTTTTAAGGGGGAAAAAATCAAGCCCTGTGAATCTTTTTTTTTGATACCAGCTCACCTTTTTATCCTTAATAGGTGAAATTAAATATTTATGTGATGCATTTAAAACATTCTAAGATAAACGTAAATTATATAATAACCTTTCAAAGCAAGTGCAAAGAAAGGCAGAATCACTGAAGAATGAACCAGTGAGAATGAATCTAGAGGTGAGTTGGCCAATACAGGAGATGGTAGTCACATGTGGCTATCTAAGTTTACATGACTTGAAAGTAGATGAGGGGAGTGGATGTAGCTCAACTGGTTGAGCACCCGCTTCCCATGTACTAGGTCCCGGGTTTGTCCCCCGTACCTCCTAAAAACAAACAACTCTGACTGGGGAGCGGGTGTAGCTCAGTGGCTGAGTGTCTGCTTCCCATGTACGAGGTCTAGACAGAATGAACAATTCAGTTCATCACTAGCACTAGCCACATTCCAGTGTATAATAGCCATACGGGGCTAGTTTCTACCATATTCACCAGCACAAATACAGAAGACTTTCATCATTGTAGAGAGTTATTTGGCAGGACCATTCTAGAGAGTTGAGATCGGTCCAGTGGCCTAGAAAATCAATCTCCAGCCTTTTGAACGGCAAGCAAATAAGGCCAATCGTAACTCCTCCTGCGTCATCTCCTCCCACTACCTTTCTCCTTTGCTATGTTCTGACCACACTGAATGAGACAATGGAAGCAACATCATTAGGCAACTGAAAAACAAAGCTAACAATCTGGATTGGTTTTCCTTAGCTTTAATGAATTGTCAGATATTACCAATACTGCTCACTTGTTATCTATTTGGCAATCAGCCTCCTCATTGAGGAAACTAAATCATTACAATCTCAGGTAGAATCTGCTAAAAGGTATTATACAAGTGGTGGCAGTAAAAATAAGTGTGAGGCATAAAAAAGGCCTAGTTGGGCAAATTTACAAAGCTTGTGAAAATGTAAGCCTGTGGCATTATTCATCAGCAAACGCTCTGTGGAAAGTATGTGAATCTCATGTTACTGAACCACTAGTCAGGACAGTGAACTTGGTTCACCCTCATGGACTTAACTAACCTTTGTCAGTTGTGTGCATTTTTGACAGAAACAGAAGCTGAACATTTTCACGCGCCCTATCACCCAGCAGTTTGATGGTGTGGCCGTGGTAAAGTTTTACTGTGTCTTTTTTTTTTTTTTTTTTACCTTGGGGGTAAAACTGAAATTTTTCTAAACAATTATCAAACACTGAATGGCCTGGAAATTAGCTTTTGTTACAGACTTGATAATGTTTCTCAATGAATTCAACCTAAAATCAAAAGGCAAAACAGTGCTTTTATGTGAAACTTATTTATACTGTGGTGAAGTCACTTTTAACAACATTATTTAAATCACAAGTAATGCCAAGCTGCTTTATACACTCACCATGCTGTCAAAACTAAAACAAGAAGCAAGCTCTCCATTCCCACACAAATTTGCAACAGATATATTTTCCAAATACAGTCAAAACAGTGTTTTTCAGACCTTGATGTAAATGCAAAGGAAATCTCCATATTGAAAAATCCATTGAACTGTGCTATTGAGAGCTTCCATCCAACTTTCGAGTGGAAGTGACTGGTCTGCCAAAAGGCAAATGGAGAGAAGAACCTAATAGAATTCTATAAATGCCTTCCACGTGATAAATATGCCCAATTAAAACCATAAGCTCATGGATTAATAGCAGTGTTTGGCAGTACATATGAGTGAAAAGATGAAATACATACTCTAATTATAGATTAGCATTAATAGATAAACATTAGCAGTTGATTTTGATTAGCTAAACTTTGAGCCCTAATTAAGTGAAATGTTATACTAAATAAAATAATTCTATTTTTCTCACCAGTTGAAATGTATTTTTAAAATTATACTATATTAATATATTTTGAATTTCATCAAAAAAAGAATTTGAATGGGCTTTAAAACAGGTCCAGTCTCTAATCATGGGTCTCAGAATCTTACTCCTGAGAACTTAATTTTGAAGCAATATTTTAATATGTTCCTGCAATTGCCCCAGATTGTTGTGGGTAAAGAGAGAAAAATAGGGGGAGAGATGGGGCTCAAATGGTTGGGCGTCCGTCTCCCATATGGAGGAACCTGGGTTCAACCCCCGGGACCTTCCGGTTTGAAAAAAAAAAAAAAAAAAAAAGCCAAGAGAGAAAGATGCTAAAATAAAATCCACATTGAATCTCAAGCACAAACATCAACACACTTTAACAGAATAAATATTTCAATATTAAATATTGTTAAGATCTTGTTTCAACTTTCTTCCATTTCATTAAAGTAAGCACTCCTTACATGTGACAATCAACCATATTTCAAAGTGTATATATAGATTAGATGATGGAAAAACTAGTTGAGTTTACAATTCACAAATACAATGCTTAAAATGAATTTATATACCACTGTGTCTTTTCACAATGTTATACATGAATTGTTCACATTTGATTTCTTTGTATTTATCAAGTCAAACCAAGATTGGTTATCTTTTAAATAAAATAAGAACACAACAGAACTAATTTGCTGAGATTAGACTATCCATTTTTTGCTTGCATGAACAAACAGCTGTACTAAACTAACCCTATGTTCACATGAACAAGTCGTTTATGTTGAACTATTGTAGGCAGTTTGCTTTGGCCTGATAATACAACAGATGTTTTCCTTAGCGATTTGGCTAACTTTTTTGGGTAGAGACCAGCTTTGGGATCAAACTACATTTATGCTTTAAAAAGTATATTCATCTCTGGAAAATAAAACCTATCAGACTAGTTTATTTATAAGTTGCTTTAATTGGCCACATACTTGAAATCAAACAGGTGTAATTCCAAACATTGATTTTTATTTTACAACTTTTTAAAATAAAAATACTTAAAGGATTTTAGAGTCTCCAGAGATAATGCAACAATGGCTCCCAGGTAAAGCTGGACCTTGTAAAAGCTACAAAGCCAGCAACTGGCGACAGAGAGAACACGGCCTCTTTAACTGAGAGGATGGAGACCATCTGGCTACATCAGAATTTTGTCTCCATCCACATATCTCAAAATGCAGTTGAGTTAATTTTCTGCATCTTCCTCCCAGATTCCCAAGAACACATCTCCTGTCTTCTTATAGCTGTGCCCTGGATTTCATTCTTCTGGAACCCCTGAAGGGCTTTGTTTTTGCCCTTGACATTTGCTTCTTTCTCTAGCATCGTCGAATTCTTCCCTTGCAAGCAAAGCTCACCTATATCAGGAAACAAATCAAGTGAGCTTGCCTTGTCTAACTCCTCCATCCCCTCTCCTTAACTGCTCCCAAGTAGTTTTCATTATTCCTTTCCAGATTTCTAGAATAGTCTATGGCTGCTGCTGCTGCCTCCTCACCAGTAACTTCCTGGAAAACCCTCTGTAAGCAGGCCCTGGCCCCACCACACTGATGAAATGATGCTCTCATCACTGGCAAATCCACTACATGTCCCTTTCTGCCCTAATTCCACTTGGCCTATTACCTGAATATCACACGAAACCATCCTTTCCTTAACTGTTCGTTTGACCAATCAACACGCACACCGGCTACGTGCGGGGCCTGGAGCTCTGGCAGCTGCCTTCATAGAGCTCTCAGCCCACGCGCGAAGTGAATGGGGACAGGAAGGGTCATTGCGGGACACAGCCGGACCTGACCCAGCTAGACAGGCAGGAAAGCGCACATACACAGAGACCCCCTCCTGAAACGGTGTTTACTTAGCTTCTGCTTCAATGTGATTGCAAAACTGTTCCGTATGTTTCCTTCCTTAGGTTCTCTTTACCTTCCCATCTTCTTCTGTGGAGTTTCCTTAAATCTATCCTCAATGTCCATCCTTTCCCTCTCCCTTCCAGGTTGTTTTGTTTTGTTTCATTTTTCCATTGATATCAATAATTTCCTCCTGGTCACCCAGGCTAGAAAACTTTGAGTCAACTTTGACTCATTCTTCTGCATCTTTTATAACTAGCCAAGCACCAGGCTTTTTTTTTGTTTTTGTTTTAAATCCTTCAAGTCTCCCACACTTGCCGTTCCTCTTTCTTACCACTGCTAGCCTCTATCTCATTAACGGTAACTATCACATGCTCCCATCACCTCATCCTCTTGCGAAAACACTATAGCATTCCTTATCCATTTGCTACCCCAAGTACAAAAACACAAGCGTAACTTTGAAGTCTCTCAAAAATCTGGATTCATCCTAATTACCCAGTCTAATTGTTCATAACGTTCCAAGTATATATACTCTCTTCTAAAACCCAACCAGTTTACCAACTGTCAAAAGAAGATGCTTTTGGGGAGCAGATGTAGCTTAAGCGGTTGAGCGCCTGCTTCCCATGTACAAGGTCCTGGGTTCAATCTCCAGGACCACCTAAAAACAAAACAACAACAAAACCATACTTTTGCTCATCTCTCTATAGTTGGAATCCCCACATATTCCACATATGGAATGCATCTTTCTCTCTCATCTAGCCAAATGCAAAAAAGTAGTTTCTCTGAAGAGATACTTTGCAACAACAAGGAGCATCTACAAACATTTAAGTACCTGTGATGGGCCAGGCATTATTTAAATGCTGACATTTATGAAAAACTTATTTAATTTCCACAATAAACTAATGAGGTAGGTACTATTATCAGTTCCATTTTACAGACTAGGAAACTGAGAATGGTTAAGTAACTTACAAAGTAAATATGGACAGAGAGTTCTCTCATTTAGAGCATTTTCTGGAGTAAAGAATGAAGGAGAAATACCAAGTCTTCCTTTGGCATATACTCTGAGTTAGAAATCTCTCAAAACACCACAGTTATACTGACACCCCCCCCCCCAAAAAAAAAACCCCACAAAACTACATTGTCTGTATACATAGGATTTAATGATTAGCAATACATTTTACAGCTCATTATCTCATTACCATCACAAAAAGCATGGCTCTAAATAAAGGTTTGAAGTTCAGTTTAAAATGAGAAATAAAATTTACTTATCATGTAATTGATAAGTAAAATTACTTCATTCTGGATTTTTTAGAAATAAAAGGAACATAAAATTTTCTTCCTAGAGCTTAGCTGAGAACAGTACTATTAATACTTTGAGTTCAACACAAAGCATCTATATAGATCTATCTGAAAAAACAATATAACTTTGGGGATTGTTTTAAGAGTATACAGTTAATGCAAGATAATAAAGTAACTTTTATATTATATACATATTATAAAAAAGAGTACAATGAACAAAGGTGATACAGTTTTTTAAAAAATCTTTCAGCACTCATTTAAATAAAAACTGACATATCTACATAGTAGTTTCATATGTCAATGTAACATAACTGTATAACTATTATTGCTAATGCAAATTTTCATACAGCAGTATAGATGGAATTCATATATGGCCCTTGAGACTAAAATTCCAGCCCCATGGCTTATGAGTCTTCTGTTGGGTGTATACAATTCTTTGACTTTTCCATCTTTCACGCTGAATCGATCAGTGATGAAAATTTACATAAGAACAGAGAAGGCAGTCCCTGTGCAATTTACTCAGATGCCAAGTGAATGACCAGTGCACACATTACTAGAAAGCTTTGACTCTTCCTCCTAAAGAACCCACAGTCATTGAGGAGATGGAATAAATTGTGTTATTTTTTAAAGTGAAAAATCTTCCAAACCATACTAAGGAAATTGAATCTATGATTCCCAAAAGACAAAACAAAAAGAAAAGAGAATTATTAAAATTATGGTTGGTAACTGTTCCTACTATTTAAAACCAATATTTCAATTTTGATCAAAAGTATAAGGATAACCGTAAAGTTGACCAATATGATTTTTATAGACTACAAACTACAATAAAAGACACCAACACAAAATAAAACGAGGTGTTGGCCGAGGTGACAGTTCTCATGGGGCTGGGGGTCTTTTTCCAAGCCCACTGGTTGTCAGTAGAATTGACTTCCTTGTGGTTGCAGGACCAAGTCTTCCTTTTCCTGCCAGCGGTTGGCCAGGGACCATTCTCATTCCCTAGAGGCCGCCCACAGTTCCTTGCCATGTGACCCGTATAGGTGATTCACATTGTGGATGTTTGCTTTTTTCCAGGCTAGCCAGAGCCTGTGCACCTGATGAGCTGTTCAAAATGCTCCAAGTGTATGTCTACCTGTCCACTATGGCGTAGTCACACAATGTACACCATACAAAAATTCATCAACTGAATCCTATAAGAATGTTTTGCTGCTACATACCTTAGAGACAAGTTTGCCTAAAAATCCCCAATACTCCTCCACCCAGAATCATTGCAAGCATGCCTTCCACCACAGCAACTTCCCTCAGCTCTCCAGTACTCCTCGGGTCAGTACGAGGATAACCTGTGGACGGGCCAGCTAGGCCTGCAGCTCTCTCAAACACCAACTACAAACGCACCACAATCAGCAGTCCCTCTACACGGATAAACCAAAACAGCCACCCTTGCTACTGAGGCACAAGGGGAGGACAGCCTAACATCCTTGGATTGCTGGCATATAAACAGAATTTGGATGAAAGAAGGGGCTGGGAAACGTGGGGCTTGTAGGAGCCTAAATGGCATGAAGAGTGTGTTTATATAATTATATAAACCAAATTATATCCTCCAAAGGTGGACGGGTGCTCTTAATACATATGTCAGGGCATGAGACATAAACAAGGATGGTCCTGAACAAATGAAGACAAAGGTCACCTCAGGTAATGGGAGAATGAAGCAGTTTCCCACACCTTTGAGGAAATGAAACATTTTCTAAATAGTGTTTCAAATGATGCACTGAAACAGACTAGGCAGTGGTATGGGAATAAAAGCACAGGACATAAAGGGTTGTTTAACCTTAAAGCCTGGGAGCAGATTCACTTACCAATCACAGCCATGGAAACAATCAACTTCACTGGGAGTTCCACCCCCACCCAATCTTGACTTCTACTCTTCAAGATCCTGTTTTCCACCTGATTTCTAAGGCATGCCCTCACAGCCCAAGATAAACCATAAACCAGAGTGTGGGAGGCAGAATT
>JAQZBX010101527.1:0-11254 GCA_029593785.1 Cabassous unicinctus
TTTCCTGTCTATTATTGATTTCCAGCTTCATTCCATTATGATCTAAGAAGGTGCTTTGTATAATTTCAATCTTTTTATATTTATTGAGATCTGCATTGTGACCTAACATGTGGTCTATCCTGGAGAAAGATGCATGGGCACTTGATTAGAATGGATAACCCACTGCGTATGGGTTCGATGTTCTGTATATATCTGTTAGGTCTAACTCGTTTATCATATTGTTCAAGTTCTCTGTTTCCTTGCTGCTCTTCTGTCTAAGTTGTTCTATCTAATGATATGAGTGGGGTGTTGAAGTCTCCAACAATTATTGTACAGATGTTTATTTCTCCCTTCAGTTTTGCCAGGGTTTGCTTCATATATTTTTGGACACCCACGTTTGGTGCATAGATATTTATGACTGTTATATCTTCCTCGTGGATTGTCCCTTTTATTAATATATAATAGTCTTCTATATCTCTTATAACTTTTTTTGCAATTAAATTCTGTTTTGTCTGATATTAATATAGCTAGCCTGTTCTTTTTTTTGGTTACTTTTTGCGTGGAGTATCTTTTTCCAACCTTTTACTTTCAGCTGGTTGGTATCCCTGTCAAAAATGAGTCTCTTGTAAGCAACAAATGGATGGCTCATGTTTTTTGTTTGTTTGTTTGTTTGTTTGTTTCCATTATGTCAGCCTATATCTTTTGATTGGGGAGTTTAATCCATTCACATTCAATGATATTAATGTAAAAACATTATTTACTTTCACCATTTTGTTCTTTGGTTTTCATATGTCTTATCTTATTTTTGTCTGTCTTTTTACTTTTGTTTTTCCTTTCTGCTATTCTTTCTTCTACACTCTCCTCCAAGCCACTCTCTCTTGTCTTTTTCTTTCAGGCTCTGAGGCTTCCATTAATATCTCATGCAAAGGTGGATTCTTTTTTATGAACTCTCTTAGTTTCTGTTTGTGAATATTTTATACTCACTTTCATATTTGAAGGACAATTTTGCTGGATAAAGAATTTTTGGCTGGCAGTTTTTCCTCTTTCAGTATCCTAATGTATCATACCACTGTCTTCTTGCCTCCATGGCTTCTGATGAGAAATCTGCACTAAGTCTTACTGGGTATCCCTTTTATGTGACGGTTTGCTTCTCCCTTTCTGCTTTCAGAATTTTCCCTTTATCTTTGATGTTTGACATTCTGATAGTATGTATCTTGGAGTAAGTCTTTTCGAATTTATTCTGATTGGGGTACAGTGCACTTCTTGGATATGTAAGTTCATTTCTTTCGTGAGTGTTGGGAAATTTTCAGCTACTATTTCCTCGAATGCTCTTTCTGCCCCTTTTCCCTTCTCTTCTCCCTCTGGAACTCCTGTGACACTTATGTTGTTGTGTTTCGTGTTGTCATTCAACTCCCTGAACCCCTGCTCAATTTTTTCCATTCTTTTCCCTCTCTTTTCTTTTCTCTTTTCAATTTCAGCTGTTCTGTCATCATTATCACTTAGTATTTCTTCTATTATTTAGGGTCTGCTGTTGTATGCCTCTAATGTGTTTTTGATCTCACCTATTGTGTCTTTCATTCCCATGAGCTCTGTTACTTTTCTGTTCAGGTTTTCAAATTCTTCTTTGTGCTCACTCAATGTCTTCTTGATGTCATTTATCTTTTTAGCCATATTGTCTTTCAAATTATTAATTTGATTTTGGAAATTTTTGTGCTTCTCATTAGTTAGTTGTCTCAAATCCTGCATCTCTTCAGGGGCTTTGATATCTTCCTTTTCTTGGGCCATGTATTACATTTTCTTAGTATGGCTCTTAATTTTTTGCTGATGTCTAGGCATCTGATTAGGATGGTGAGTTTACTCAGATGCTCAATTTTTCTCTCTTTCTTAGGGATTTAGTGGCAGGAGGCTGTGTGTTACTGCTATTCTTTGATTCTTAGTTCAACCTGGGTCTTTAGGATTGTCCCTGTTACTTGCTCAAAACTGGGCTCTGGATCCAGTAATGGGTTGCAGACCTGCTTCCTAGGGAGGGAGGCTATAAAGGCTGGAAAAAGCCTGTCTTATTTATTTAATTTCCTCACATGTATTTCCTTGGTCTGTCAGCAAGTGGCACTCTTTGGCAGCCCTCTCAGTTCAAATTCTGGTTGGAGTGTGTTTGCTGCAACAGGAACTGGATCAATGTGATAAAGGTTCCTGCCTGGAGGCTAAGAGCTTTGTAATTCATACTTTCTCAGAGACAGTTCTCCACCCGTCAATGGCAGCCTTCTCCCTTTTCCTGGGTAGGAAATAATTCCACTCCCCTCTGTATCCTCAACAATCAGTCCTGGTTAGTAGAGATGGAGATTAAGAGGGCCAGAGATCTTTAGACCCTGATCTCTTTAGTCTTGAGCTGGCTCCCAAGGGAAACAATGGCACAGACCCAACCATCCTGGAAGGGCTTGTGGGACACAGCAGACCAAATCTGTAGGTCAAAAGCTGAGTCAGCCTTAGACTGTGTCTCTTTCTCTCTCCTTTCATTGGGATGTGGATCCCTGGGGCTCCATTTGTCTGTGGTGGAGGGCCCAGAGGCCTAGGATTCAGAAGTTTCTTTAGTGTGGAGGAGGGCGCTAACTCACAGTTTTGTCATTGCAATTCTTTTCCTTTACCCCTCACTCTTCTGAGTGCTGTCCAGCCTTCCCCTGGCATACTAAACCCTAGAAGATTTTTTTTCCAGGCCGTTTCTGCCTGTCCTCTAGCTATTTTTCTAGAAGAGAAGAGAGTCCCATGTCTTTCTAGTCCGCCATCTTCCCAGAAGTATGGAACTATAAGCTTTAACCCCAAATAAACCCTCTTTATAAAAGCCAACACATCTCTGGTACTTTGCATCAGCACCCCTTTGGCAGACTAATACATCTCCAAAGAAGCTTTCTAACTGAAAAAATTAAAGGGGGACCTTCTGCTTTCCTATGCACACCAGGTTTTTACAGAAGCATTTCACTGTAAATAGCACCAATAGCAGATTGCTCCAGTTAAGACCAGTTTTCTCAATAGCATCTTCTGTATTGCTCTTGACAAAAGATTCTCTAATTTTATCATGGGTGCAGAATTCTTTTCTCCTTCCTGTTGGTGCGAGATTTTTTTTAAAAACGTAGCATAGGAGTCTCAACTTCTCTTCCCATTAACAAATATTCATCTGTGGTGGACACAGAGATACAGTGCCCAGATTCCCTTCCAAGGAGGGACCTGTTACCCCAGCTTTGGGGAGTATTGTAGGAAGACAGCCTTCAGTTGACAGCTCCTTCAGGGAATGCATCAGCTTCAGAGAGCTGCCTTGCCCTCCCTTTGAGGAGCAGCCACATCCAGTGATTGATGGATATGGGGACATAATGGCCCAGCCATTTTGGCCTAACTTGGAACAACTCTGGTGGGCCAACACTCCAACTCCAGAGATCTCTGCGGGGTTGACTGAGGCTGTCAGACACAGGTCAACTTCTCCCTCTGCCCTCTCCTGCTTCTGCCTCCCCCCTTCCACAGGTGTTGTCCCAAGGGCACTCCCTGATAAACACCTTGAACTCTAAACTCTGTCCCAGAGTCCCAAGCACGACACCGTCTGAGTGTTGTTAAGCCTCAGAGTACATTTTTTAAAAGATTTATTTTATTTATTTCTCCCCACCCCCTCGTTGTTTACACTCGCTGTCTGTTTGTCTTCCTTCCAAACCTGGGACCTCCCATGTGGGAGGGAGGTGCCTAGTCCCTTGAGATACCTCCACTCCCTGCTTTGTTATCTTTCTCATTATGTTTTTCCTCCTTGTGTCTCTTGTTGCATCATATTGTTACATTAGCTTGCCGCACTAGCCCATTGCGTCACCTCATCACATCAGCTTGCTGTCTTGCTCATCTTCTTTAGGAGGCACCAGGAACCAAACCCAGGATCTCCCGTGTGGTAGGCAGGAGCTCAATCACTTGAGCCACATCTGCTTCCCCACAAAGTACATAAAAAAGAGTACTCTTAAAGATACTTTAAAGAATATGTTGCAGGCTCCAAAAGCAGTTTCAAAAGAGAAATTTCAAAAATGTTTTGTAGAATAAGTAGCAAGGCACTCAAGGTAACTGGAAAAAATTATAACATTCATTTGTGTGAATTCTGATTGTTAAAATTATCCACTATTAATAGTCACATTTTCTATATCCCAAATCTCTAGGGACTGTATATTATTTGGGAAAGATCAGAGACTTTGGAGACAAACTTGGATTTACCACAATTTACTGTCTGGTCTCAAGGCACATAATCTGAGTCTGTTTCTTCATCAGTATGGAGAGTAATTTTGACCTTTCAAGATTTTTTGTGACAATTAATGTAATATATGTAAAATTCATAGCATGAAATAGATTTTCAAAAAAAATCTTGCAAATATTTTTCTTAGGAAGAAATCTCTTCCACCTTTAGAGATTTTGATTTATCTGTCCAGCATTCCTTCCCCCATTTCTTCTGATAACAGACTGCTCCACCCATGATTTGGGGTTATTACTCTGTTCTGGCTACAGTGATCCATCCAGAGATGTTCATGTGACCTAAGCTAGATCAAACAGAGTCCTTCTTGGAAACATTTTTTTTTTAATTAGCTACATCAGGGGTCTTCTCTCCTCCCTGGATGATAAGATATGCTGTCCAATCTGATAGCCTATCATATTTAAATTACTTAAATTATTTAAAATGAAGTGAGATTAAAACTTTATTCCATCAGTCCCTCAGTCCCAGTGGTCACATTTAAGGTGCTCAATAGGGAAGCAGATGTGGCTCAAGCAATTGAGCTCCCGCCTACCACATGGGAGGTCCTGGGTTTGGTTCCTGGTGCCTCCTAAAGAAGATGAGCAAGACAACAAGCTGACGCAATGGGCTGGCACAGCTAGATGATGCAACGAGATGATGCAACAAGAGACACAAGGAGGAAAACATAATGAGAGAGACAACAAAGCAGAGAGCAGAGGTGGCTCAAGTGATTAGGTGCCTCCCTCCCACATGGGAGGTCCAGGGTTTGGTTCCCAGTGGCCCCTAAAAAGAAGATGAGCACACAACGAATAGACACAGCAAGTACAAACAATGAGGGGGTGGGGAGAAATAAATAAATAAAATAAATCTTAAAAAAAAATAAATAAAAGAGTCTCAATAGCCACATGTGGCTAATGGCTACCATACCTGACAGCAGAGATAGAGAATATTTCTGTCATTGGGGGAAGTTGTATAGAACAGTGCTAGTACTCTGGAGTGTTTGGCAACCATGGTCCCCATTAAAGTGTGTCAGGAGGTTTGAGAAACTGAAGCTAATACCAAGAGAAAAAAAGGAAGAGATGAGTGAGAACCATTATAACATTTAAGGATCTGTTTCCAGTTACCCCGGCTCCCTCTAAAAATGTGTTACATGATGCAAGAAATTTCTCCCATTTTCCTACAAGTAATTCAGGTTGAACTTCTGTCACTTACAACCAAAGAATTTTGGCAAATCACATTCCTTGACTTGTCAGGTAGCAAACCAGACACAGAAGTCTAGAGACCTGACTTCTGGCAAGGGTCTGTTTTGGACTTTCTTCAGGACTACTTCACCTACCAACTTAGTTTGGGCCTCCTTTTCAGACACCTTGTTTCTCCCCCTATTGAGTCCCATGCATCCCAGTTCCATCTTCTTAGGGTTCCCTCACCTCACCATGGGGATCTATCTGATCTTTCTCTTGCTGATTAAGTGTTGCTTTTTTTGGTCCATTTGCCTGCCTTACTTTCTTCCTTTTACATCTAGTCTCAGAACTACTTTTTTTTTCTACCTACTTTTGACTTTTGGGCCTGGCTGAAAGCATTCCCTTTCATGAGTATAGTAAAATGAAGACTCAACTAAGAAGCACAGATTGAGTTGGGACTGTGCCATTTACACAATGTGTGACTCTGGGCAGGTTACTTAACTTCTCTGAGCTTCATTCATGAAAAATGCAAAAAAACAAAAACTTCCAATCACACAGTTGTTCAAAGATTAGATAATATTTGAAAAGATAATGTGTAAAGTACAATGCAAATGTGTTATCTATTATACTTGCTATGTTTATTAGTTTTCTGTGGCTGCTTTAATAAAGTATCACAAACTTGTTAGCTTAAAACAAGAGAAATGTATTGTCCCACAGTTCTGGAGGCCAAAAGGCTAAAAGACCAAAATCAAGGTGTTGGCAGGGCCACACTCCCTCTGACAACTGCAGGGGAGAATCCTTCCTTGCCTCTTCCAGCTTGTGAGGCGGCTGGCAATCTTTGGAGTTCCTTGGCTGGCAGTTGAAGCATTCAACCTCTGCCTCCATTGTCACATAGCATTCTTCTCTCATGTCTATGTGTCACCGTATCTGAATTTTCCTCCTTTTATAAGGGCACCAGTCATATTGGATTAAGTGCCTGTTGAGATTTGAATCACATTCCCCACAAAAGACATGTATAAGTCTTAATCCATGTTCATGTGGAGGTGAACCCATCTATAAATAGAGATTTTTGGAGATATTATTAGTTAAAGTGTAGACTCAATGGTGAATAGTATCTTCGGAGATCCTGTTTAGTGATGGGGACAAATTGAATCAGGGTGGGTCTTAATTCATATGCCTGAAATCCTTATAAACAAAAGAAATTTGGATACAGTCAGTCAGTAAAAGCCAGAAATAAGAGAAGCCCGAGAGAGATCACCATGTGATGGAGTATTGCCATCACCAGAATGCTATCGACTTTGGAGAAAGCACTGCCTTGCAGAGACCTTAATTTTGGACTTCTAGCCTCCAAAACTGTGAGACAATAAAGTCCCATTGTTTAAGCCAACCCATTGTGTATTATTTGTCATAGCAACCCTGGCAAACTAAGGCAGGGCCCAAACTATTCCAGTGTGACCTCAACTTAACTAATTCCATCTGCAACAACCTTATTTCCAAATAAGATCATATTCTGAGGTATTGGGTGTTAGGACTTCAACGTATCTTTTGGGGGAACACAATTCAACCTATGACACTTGCTTTACAGATTTACATGTAGTTTTCTCAACTATAGTTAAGCTCTTAGGGATTGTATCTTCCATTACTTTTGAATGTACCACCCTTCCCCCTGCCCTACATCCCACCCCTCTTATTGTCTAGAATACACAGTGTGTTTACATAGTGGGTGATGATTAGGTGCTGCTTAGCTGATTTCCATTTCCGGGCCTCCCTCTTTGGGAGGAGGGCGGTGGGGGGCGGGGGGTGGGGGAGGATGGGAGCACATCCCTTCCCGGGACAAGGTTGGTGGGTGGACACCATCTGAGGATCTAGGAGAGGGATAATAGTGAAGCCTTTCATGAGTTGGGGGATAGTTTGCGGCTTTCTGCATGGTTTTTCAACTTATTTGTATTTGAGCACTGAAGCTTTACAAGAGCAGAACTCCAGAGATGTTCCCTAGAATGTCCTCACTGTATCTTAAATAGGTCAGCAAAAGCTGGGTCTTTCCAATACTTTGATGCCAATTTTTCCTCTTTGTTCCTCTGGAAAGTTGCTGAATAGGGCACGTTTGGCAACCATGGACACAACAAGACTTAGTTCCTCTCAGTTTCTGAGGAGGTGGGAATTCTATTCAGAAATCAAATATTTACTCTCAGCATAAAATGCTTTGATGTTATTCAGTTTTCCAGGACTGAAATGGGAGCACTTCCCCTCTGCCTTCCCCAGATTTACCCAGGATCCCCTGCTGCCCCCCATGAGCACATATTTCTCCCATCAAATCTTTGAGATGCTATCCTCCTGCAAAACTCTTTTTCTCTGAGTGACTTCTCACACTTCTACAACTCTGCAGGCAGCAAAACCAATTATTAGGACGAAGTCCCTGGGAAGGGTAGGGAGAGAATTTTTACTTCATTACTTTCTATTTTGATTTCTCAGAAGCCACCCAGAGTAGGACCACCTAAAAGAACTTTAAAAAAGAGTAAGAAGAGGAAAAAATGTTCTCGGGGAGGGCCATTCTTCACTGTCCAAGCCCACAAAAAGCTTGTTTTGTTCCCAAAGGGAGCTAGCTAATCTGTCTCTTGTTCAGAGGTTGCTGAAGCAGCCAGGCCCTGCCTTCTCTCGACACAAAAGCCTCACACAAATTCCTTGTTTCCCAGGCAATGATCTGCAGCTCTACAAATTCTTGGGCTGGTGTTTGCCTCCTGAGTACCCCCTCTCTCTGTTCTGGCTAACTGAATTTCTGGTAGAGATAACCTTGACACTATTCTAATAGAGGTTTATGGAACAAAGAATCAAAAATACCTTCAGTGATAATAGGTAACCCAAGGAGTGGACAGAAAGAGAGCTGATTTTCTGGAGCTTAGTCAGAGAGTAGGTGCTGGGGGTCAAATGTTAGACCACGACTTCAATTCACACAAACAGGAGGTAGACTTCCTACTGATGAGATGGGGAGGTGGTTAAAAGCCTAACCTTGCTTAGTGATCAATCTGAGTTTTCTAACCCAAGTCCTGCCACTTAGTAGCTATGTGACCATAGCAGGTTGCCAACCTCTTGAAATTTTAGGCTTTCATGTTTGTAACATGGAATTATAATCTACCTAAAAGGGGGTATTGGGAGATATTTTAGTTTGATAAATACTGTCCAAGCAATATACCAGATATGGTTTTTTTTTTGTGTGTGTGTGTGTGTTTTTGTTTGTTTTGTTTTGTTTCTGAGGTACCAAGGTCAGGGATTGAACCCAGGACCTTATATGCAAGAAGCTAACGCTAAACCACTGAGCCACATTGACTCCCCTGAGTTGGTTTTTTTGTTTGTTTGCTAGTCGTTTGTTTTTGTTTTTAGGAGGCACCGGGGACTGAACCCGGGACCTCCCATGTGGGAAGCAGGCACTCAACCACTTGAACCACATCCACTCCCAAGTTGGTTTTTATAATGGAAATTTATTAGGTTAAAAGGTTACAGTTCTGAGGCCATGAAAGTGTTCAAATCAAGGCATCATCAAGAGATGCTGTCTCACCAAGTTGCAGCAATGGGAGATCAGGCACATGGCAGGACACAATGCCCATCCACCAATCTCTCCCCTCTCCTCTGGGCCTCTTCTCTCTCAGCCTGTCGGGGGCCTCTTTCCATGTCTCTGTGCTCCACGGGTTCTGGCCTCTGGCCTCTGGGACCTCTCTCTCAGCCTCTCAGGATTTCTCTGTCTCTCCTGCTTTTTTGCTGTGTGTCTCTGCTTTCAGTCTTCCATTTATAAAGGACTTCAGCCAGAGAACCAAGACCCACCCTGGGTCATGCCTCACTGAAGCAATCCAATCAAAGCCCCCCCCCCCTCAACTGAATCCAATCTAATCAAAAGTTCCCTCACCCACAGGAATGGATTAGCTTCAAGAACATGATCTTTTCTGGAATTCACAAAAAAAGTTTCAGGAGAATGAAATGAACAAATGTATGTAAAGTACCTGATAGAGTAAAGGGTAGCTTACATGCACTGGCACACACATGCACACAAATACGGCAATTAGAAGAGAGAAGAAGGTTTGGATCAGGTGCCCCCATCTGAGGGGCAAGCCAGAAGTGTGGGGAGTAATCTCCTCTCCCAGCTCAGAAGCATCCCTCAAGGAATATCTGATAGCAGTTGGTGGGTGAATATCCCAGCTCCCTTGCCCATTGATGGGATAACTCTGAGGCATATTCTTCACTGCCTGCTACAGTTCCCCAGCAGGACTAAGCTCTAATTGTAGTCATTTGCTTGATATGCACTCTTTATTGGCTTCCTTGCCTTCTATGCCTCAAATCTCCCCACCCCAATATACCATCTGCTTTATGGGATCACTTTCCAAATAAACTGTAACTTCTTCGGGGAGAACCCAAATTAAGATACCAATATTTCTCCAAATTTCTGAAGGCCTAGGTTCTTAGGATCATCTCTGTCTCCAAACTCCTACTAAAGCTGACCTAGTCTCTTTAGAGATCATTTCGCTGCTCTACATGCACTGTCTCTCTTCCAAACCAGGTTGAACCAGATGTGGAACCCAGTCTCTCAGGTCAATATAAACATAAACGCATACCTGGGTTAGTTTCCTTTGCTGCATACAAATCACCACAAATAAGCAGCTTAAAACAATAATATGCTTATGATCTCACAGTTTCTGTGCATTTGTCATCCAGGCAAGGCTCAGCTGGGTTCTTTGCTCAGGGACTTGTCCAACTGAGATCAAGGGACCTGCGTTCCTCTCTGGAGCTCAGGGTCCTCTTCCAAGCTCATGTGGTTGTTGGAAGAATCCAGTTCCTTGTGGTTATAGGACTGAGGTCCCCACTTTCTTGCTGGCTCTCACTTGGGGCCGCTCTCAGCTACTAAAGGCCACCCACCTTTCCTTGCCACATGGCCCCCTCACAGGCCCTCTCACAACCTGGCCCACCCTGGCAGTGTACTTCTCCAAAGCCAGCAGGACAACCTCTCTCTCTCTCTCTCTCTCGTCTTCTAAGACTGAGTCTTACATAACAGAACAGAGCCAAGCGAGTAACTAACTGTCTTATCACCTTTGCCATATTCTATTGGCTAGAAGTAAACATACACATACTGCATTTGTGAGTAGAAAACTTATCTGAAAGGCTCTGAGAAGACAGAGGAGGAGTTTTATGATGTAAGACTGCAAGTTGATCTTAAATATTCTTCAGCTCCCTCACTATGTTGCGCTCTTGTCCCCTCTCCCCTTCCTCATTTCTCTCCCCTTTGCTCTTTCCTCATCCCCAATTTCTTGCTCATTTCAGAGCAGTTTATCTTTTTTTTCCTTGACTCCTTAGGCTGAAGACCTTGCCTTCTATTCCGTGCAGCATATCTAGATATGTTTCTGGCTCTAAAAGGAAGTTTGTGCCATTTGTTGGAAGATTATTTTTATTCTACTGCAAAGATTATTTACAATACAATGGAAGGAGAAAGATATGACATCAATTAATAACAAGAAGTGAATAGGGGGCGGATGTGGCTCAAATGGTTGGGCATCCATCTGCCATATGGAGGGACCTGGGTTCGATCCCCGGGACCTCCCGGTAAAATAAAATATATATATATATAGATATAGATATAGAAGGCACATGGGCTGCCAGGCTCTGTGTGCCGGTGAGCCGCCAGGCCCCGGGAGCCATGCAGCAAGATGATGACGTAAAAGGAGAGAGACAAGACGAGATGCTCCGAAAACCAGGAGCCGAGGTGGCGCAGATGGCAGAACACCTCTCTCCTACATCGGAGGTCTCCAGGATTGAATCCTGGTGAAGACTGGAGGAGGAGGATGAGAAGAGATGAAACAGACACAGA
>JAQZBX010101528.1:0-11253 GCA_029593785.1 Cabassous unicinctus
AATATTACATTTGCATGAATTTAACCAATTTCCATATTCTAAACAATTTTATCTTGGGAGTCCATAATGTGACTACAAATGAAATGTTATGTTAAAAAGGTAAGATGATTCCATAGGCCATATGAAGAAAATCAGCCTGCTGATTGATAGTCATACCTTCATAACACTTTATTAATTTATAATAACATCTTAAATCTATACTTAATTTTTTCCCAGAGTTTTTGAAGATGATTTCATTGTAAATGTCACAGTTATATTCAGAAGTAAATAAGGAGAAAAATTTTAGATCCAAAAGGGAAACAATACCTAGTTATTTGGCAAGTGAGACATGGGAAACAGGATTCTGATTTTAAATGCCTTAATACTAACTAATTCTTAAAATAATGCCAATTATTTTGTTTTAAAAAAAGATTGTTAAACTTCTGTTTCTGCAGAGATGGATTAGACATACTTGTTCCTACTCCTCTCACTACATACAACTAAACCCCTTGATATTTTATATAAGGCAAGCATAAGAAAGCTCTGAGAGATGAAGAGAAGAAGGCAGACTGCCTAGGGATGTCAGGATACAAGGAATGACAAGGTAGGTTCTCCCTGGGATTGCTTTTGCCTCATATATCCCAGACTGAACACTGGAATAACTGGCAAACTGGACACCTCAGTGAGCACAGACAAAGGAAAAGCCCCAACAAAGCCTACTCTCTCTAGCCAGAGGACCAGGAGAGGGATAGCCTAGTAAAACCATAACTAAACAATGCAGCCTAACACCCCAGAAAAACCGACTCCTCCTTCTCCCATCACTGCCAGCAAAGGCCATGTAGAAAGTTTAAGTTTCTACAATTTTGAGGCTGTAACAACATATCCAATCCTTCCACCAGGGTAGTTTCAGAAAGGCTTAGTGGGGAACTTGGATTTTCATCCCAGATTGGGCAGTAATGAGCCCCCACCACCTATGGTGTCAGTGGAGATGATTTGGGGAGCTTGGAAACTCACCCACACCTGGATGTAACAAGGCATCCTCCCCTATCAGTAGGAGGGTCTCCCAGGAGATCTCTGGAGAGTGCAGACTTTAACCATCACCTGGAGTTAAGGGTTGAAAAGGCAATCCCACTATACACACATATGTTGGGGGAAGCAATGTAGGAAGTAGTAATGGTATATTCTCCCTCTTTCAGTGAGGACAGTACCAGCAGAGACCTACTGGGGAGAATGAACTCTCAGCTTCACCCAACAGAAAGAAGGAGTCCCTGCCCACTCAGTGCCAACTAAGGATGAGTGGAGACTTGGACATTCACCCCCACCCATAAGTAGTGAGGCACAGACCCTCTTCACCAACCAGTGCAGTGTCCATTAACAGATGAATGGATAAACAAAATGTAGTATATACACATGATGGAATATTATTCAGCCATGAAAAGGAATGATGATCTAATGCATGTGACAACATGGATGAACCTTGAAGACATGTTGAGTGAAATAAGCTAGACACAAATGGATAAAAATCATATGATTTCACAGATATACAATACTTAGAATAAGCAAATTCATATAGTCAGAAACTAGAGTACAGGTTACCAGGGGCTGGAATAGGTGTAGGGAAGAGAAAGGTAGTTTTCAATTGGTGCAGAATTTATGTTTGGGGTGATGGGAAAGTTTTGGCAATGTATAGTGGTGATCGTGACTCAACAATGTGAATGTAATTAACACCACTGAATTATATATCTGAATGAGGTTAAAAGGGGAAATGTTAGGTGGTATAAGTATTGCTAATATGAAAATTTAAAAACAAAACACAGAGCTGTACAACACAAACAGAGAACCCTAATATAAACAATTCTATAGCTAGTAGTACATTATAATGATATACTTTCATCAATTGTAACAAAGTTACCATGAATGCAAAATGTGAAAAATGGTTGTGGGTATATGGATGTTTTGTATTTTCTGCATGATCTTTCTGTAAATCTAAAACTTCTCCTATAAAATAAATTAATAAAGATCCAGAGTCTTATAATACACCAAATACCTAGGCACCAAATGAAAATCACTTATTATACCAACAACAGAAAGAACTCAAACTGAAGAAAAACGTCCATCATGAGATACCAAAACCAAGATGGCACAGATGTTTGAATTATCTGACAAGGATTTTAAAGTGGTCATTGTAAAAATGCTTCAATAAACAATTAAAAACTTCATTGAAACAAATGAAAAAAATAGAAAGTCTCACAAAGAAATAGACAGTATAAAAGAAAACTAAATGGAAGGAGCAGAGCTGGAAGGACAAGTGGGCTTGTAACAAAAGCTCTAATATTTGTGGTACTGAAAAAGCTGAGCAAATATTCAAAGAAATAATGGCAAAAATTTCACCAAGTTTAGACCTAAATATAAACATAAATCTACAGATTGAAGAAGCTTAGCAATTCCTAAACAAGATAAACCCAAAGAAATCCATGACAAAACATATCATAGTCAAATGTCTGAAAATGAGGACAAAGAAAAAATCTTGAAAGCAACAGGAGAGGAATGACATATTCCATGGAAGAGAAAAATAGTGGTGTTGGCTTTCTCATCAGAAACTATGGAGGATAAAAAGAAATGACACAACATGAAAGGGAAGAATTGTCAACCCTGAATTCCATATCCAGCAAAATTGTCATTTAGGAATGAAAGAGAAATCAGTGCATTCTCAAATAAAGAAACACCAAGAGACTATGTCACTAGCAGAGCTACTCTGAAAGAAAAGATAAAGAAAGTTTTCTAAATAGAATATGATACAAAAGGAAACATAATATCAGGGAGGAAGAAATAACATGGAAATATAAAGAATATAAGTCAAAATAAGTCAGGTTGTATTGACTTATATATAGTTATAATTTTGTAAACTATATATAACAATTGAAGTTCTATATGTAGAGGAATTATTCCAGGCAATTATTATAGATAGGAGAGGGTAAATGGCTGAAAGAGAGGTAAAGTTTGTACATTTAACTCAAACTAGTAAAATGTTAACACTAATAGATTGCAAAAATTTACTTATAAGTTTTAGAAGATAATACAGGAGAAAATCTTTGGGCTCTAGGGCTGTGTAAAATGTTCTTAGACATGACACTAAAAGCACAATCCAAAAAGAGAAAGTTGATAAATTGAAACATGAGAATTAAAGGGCTTTATTTTGAGAAAGATCCTGTAAAGAGTCTGAAAAGGCAAGCTGCGGACCAAGAGAAAATATGTGCAAACTGCATGTTTGGCAAAAGAGTCATATCTAGAATAGATTAACAAATCTCTATACTCCCCAGCAAAATAATAAACAACCCAAATAGAAAATGGGCAAGAGACAGGAAGGCACCTGCCACTGAGAAGAATATAAGAATGAAAAATAGGTACATGAAAAGGTGTTCAACAATTTTTGAACATCTTTGAACATCACTAGACATTAGGGAAATGTAAATTAACACTATGATGACAAGTCATTATACATCTATTAGAACACATAAAATAGCAAATAGGGAAAATACCAAATTGCTGGCAAGGATATAGAGAAACTGGACTTCTCACATATTTTGGGGGGAATGTAAAATGATACAGCCATTCTAGAAAATAGTTTAGCATTTTTTAAAATAAAACTAAACATACAATTACATTAAGATCTAGCAAATTCACTTGTGGGCATTTATCCCAGAGAATTGAAAACTTATGTCTATGCAAAAATCTGTACAAGATTGTTTTAAGCAGCTTTATTTATATTAGCTAAAAATGGGAAACAACTAAAATGTCCCTCAACAGGTGAATGGTTAAAAAATCTGTGGTACAAGCATACCAGGGATTACTACTTAGCAACGAAAGTCAACTAACTATTGATGGATGCCTTAAATTGGATGGATCTCAAGAGCATTATGTTTAGTGAAAAAGTCATACAATATGATTCCATTTATATAACATTTTTGAACTGATAAAACTATAAAGATGAAAAATAGATGAGTGATTGCCAGGGATTAAAGATGTAGCAGAGAGTGGGGAGTATGAGTGTAAAGGAGTAGCTGAAGGAAGAACTTTGTAGTGAATAGTTGGGTATCTTGACTACAATTCTGATTCCAGAATCTACCCATTTTCAAATTCCCATGTTTGGTATTTGTCCTTTACTTATGGAAGATACCAATTTTGATAGAAAGCACTTTGCAAGGGGCCCTGGGAGCACTCTGCACTAACTTTGCAACTTTGGGTGACTCTATAATTATTTAAAAATAAAAGCACAAAAAAGGTGGGGATGCTATTGGCTTATAAGCAGTAGGGTGGATGCATTGATTTGTTCTATGCAGGAAATAGAGTTTTCTTCTATCCACACACAGACTTTCTCTCACAGATGCACAGATTTATGAGCTCAATGTCATTTTTCCCAAATGAGGTTTGGATTCTCACACTTGGGTGCATTAGGACCATGGTTCGATGCAGAGTGCAGCGAATCAGGTCTTGCTGTATGCCCAAAAGGTGTTTGTGGCTGTGGAGCTGCTGCCAACATGAAATTCCAGATTTCCTGGTCCAATGACACTTGGACTATTGTGGTATCCATCACTTCTTTTTGAACAGGAGGTCGCCTCATGTTTTTCCTTCAATTTACTCCACACATCATCATTCAGTACCAAATACTCTATGCCCAGAGCTGAAAAAGTCACAAAGTGCCCAATGGCCACTTGCAGAGGGAAAAAACTGGTAAATGGTGGATATTGATTCTGGCTCCCACCCAGTTCAGGTTTAATGCTTTCCTATTTGATTGGACTTTGGCTATGCACCAACCCATAGCTCCCCAAATGAAACAAAACAAAATGAATTAACCAGCTCTGAATTAAGCCAAGTCTCATAAGAGTTTTGTGTATGTCCTTGAGTTTAGTAGCGATGACATTCTTCATGCAACATAAAATAATCACAGCATGCCTAGTTTTTGACCTAATAATTGTTCAGAAAATCTAACCTAAGGAAACACTTCAAAATATGGGATCAAACTATAGTAAACTCTTCATCATTAATATTGAACTATAAGATCCAGTACAACTAACCAAAGGATGATGAAGGACAACACCCATCCCAAAAAGCAGAGAGCATCTACAACTACAAGCAAGACAGTTCCACCCATCTGCCCCATGGGTTCTAAGCCCCCTATCAATCAGATGCAGAATGGGCATCACCATCCCCAAATCCTCAAGATTGAAGCATGAACAAACATATGGGGGGAATGAAACTATGGAACAAAATATACTTATTATTATTCTAGTAATAGAAGAACTTGTAACACTGGTATAAAGACAATGGTCACCAAAAGTTCTGAGGGGAGGAGAGAGAATAAGTGGCACATGGGACATTTTTGAGACATTGAAATTGTTCTGCATGATATTGCAATGACAGATGCAGGCCATTACATTTTGTCACAACCTATAAAATTGTGCAGTGCAAAGTGTAAACCATAATGTAAACTGTAGTCCATGTTTAGTAGCAATGTTTCAATATTTGTTCATCAATTGTAATAAACATACCACACTAATGAAAGATGTTATTCATGGGTGAAAGTTTGAGAGGGGATGGGGTATATAGGAATTCCCTAGGAATTCCCTATATTTTCTATGTAAATTTTATGTAATCTAAAACTTCTTTAAAAATAAAGGAAAAAATACTGAAAAATCAGAAAAAATATTAATTACCTAAAGAAAATTGCTATATAAATTATGATGTAATATCAATTATGAACACTATGTAACGTTATTTTAAAATATTGAATGACACAACTGGGGAAATTTTGTATACATTATACCTATATTTTTTAAAAATTGGGAAAAGACTAGAAGGGATATATCAAATTTTAACTTGTGCATTACAGTGGAGAAATTATGAGTCTTCCAACACACTGTTTTTTAATTTCCCTATACTTATTATTATTTAGTCAACTGATACAGTAATAAATGTATAGCATATGATGATAAAATATTCAAACATAACAGATAGAGTTAAAGCTTTTTTGATTACCAATCTTAATCCTATTCATTTATATTGCCAAATGCATAAAGATATAAATACACATCCTGGAGGTAACTTCTCTTATCATTTTGGTGTGCCTACTCTTGAAGTTCTTTTTCTAATAATTTATTATACCTATTGTCATGTGTATGTTTACATAAACAGCATCATGTTATATGGATTGTTTGGTTATATGATTTTTGCATTAACATTGTGCCTTAGAGATCCTTCTGTGTGAATATATATGTCTATGTCATTATCTATCTCATTATTTCTACCTGTTAGATCATATCCCATGCTAAATTATTTAACTGTTTTTCTATTAAGAACTTTTAGGTTTCTTAAATTTTTTTTTTTTGCTATTACAAAAGTCTGCAAAAAACACTAAAATATAAATCTTATTTTGCAGTTCCCTAATGTCCTTAATATGGTTATACTGATTTTATAATGAAAAGCACATTTCAAAACAAAATTATTTGATTATATTAAGAAAAAGAAAATCAATCATGCACCCTATAAACAATGAGAGGAAAAATGTACTTTGGATTGGAAATTCTAATTATTATATATTAAATGCACATCCAAATGGTTCTCAAGTGTTCTCAATATTCTTTAAATATATTTAAATTTTAAAGAAAATGTTTATTTGAAGAGAAGGCATTATACTTAGGAACTTCCAATAGTAAAAACAACCCAGAGATATGGCTTTGCTAAGAAAGTATAAGCAAAAAAATGTGTTTTTTTTCTCTGTAGACCCTGGTAATGGTAATGTTGTGTTTGTTTGTGATATTGGAATTCAGTTGTTCCACTGTGTTTGCATAGATAGAAAAATACATTCATCCATTGGTCATCAAAAGGACTGTATATCAACCTGCTAAGCTCCAGAAATCTTAAGTTTCCTAGCACTGAGGTAGTTTTCTAATTGACTTTACCATTTTCTCTACTGCCCAAACTGTAGCAGACACTCCACAATTAAAATTAACCATCATTTGGGGAAATTTTAAATTATTTTTTATCTAACTGGCACAACAACTAATCTAGTGATAACATTTTAACGTAAAAAATTGAAAAATAGTATCCTATGTTCTATCAAAACAAAAAATTAACCAAATGTGAAATATTTTATACACACACATACATATATTCTATTATCCGGGTTAATAAGTCTATAAGACAGTCTGTTCCCTGACTAAACATTTAATGAAAGATATTTAGTGAAATAGGACAGTTCAAAAATAGCTAATGCAAAATCAGATAATTTTCCTTTAAAATTTAAACAAAAATTTAAAGATAACAGTATTTTGGCTTAGCTTACAATCTAAGCTAAGTTAAATGTTAACACTGAGAGACAAGTTATCAATTACAAAAGCATTGGTAATAGATTCTTCTCTACCCTTAACTCTATTGCCTTTGTTCATATTCTAGCGTCTTACCTTACCAAGGCAATGACCTTGTATGGGATCTCACTACCTCTGACCTTAGCCCTTCAAATCCAACATGTAAGACAAATTTGTTCACCTGGCCTGCCTAAAATGCAGAAGTTTTCTGCTACAACAGCATGGTCCTAACAGAACCACAAGTTACCCTCACCCTGGCCATAATTCTTGCTCTTGCCTTCCCACCAGCATGCTATGTCATAGCATGGATCTGCTTGTAGCTTTTCACACTCCATGCTTCCTCACCCTTTATTAAGAAGGTGTGGGTTTTCAGAACAATTGTGCATAAAATACAGGATTCCCATATACCTCCCTATTACCAACACCTTGCATTTGTGTGGAACATTTATTACAACTGATGATAACACATTTTTATAATTAGACTATTAACTAAAGTCCATGATCTAACTTAAGGTTCACTATGTAGGGTTACCATATATGCAATCTAACATTTCTCCTTTTAATCACATTCAGATACATATTTCAGTGCTGCCAACCATGCCTACAATGCTGTGCCATCATCATCAAAACACTTCCATCATTATGAAGAGGAACCATATACATTTTGATCCTAAATTAGTCATTTCAGCTTGGAAGTTCCCTCTCTTGCCTTCCTTGGCCTTCTTCAACCTAATATTGTGTCTCCAATGTTATTTTATGCCTGTCTGAGCCCCATCTCCTTAAGGGCAGGGACTATGATTCCTTGTTTTTAAACTCTATAGCAAGTGTCTGGCATCCAGTTACCATTCAAAAAGGCTTTAAATATATGAATAAATAAATAAGTAAATAAATAAATAAATAGTGATTAAATGTCTTGGATATACTAAGGTACTAGAGATTTTCCCAACCTTAATATTTCCCCCCAAATTCTATGAATCTGTTGAGATACAGCTCATATCATCTGGGCTGCCTGCGTCCTCCCAAGACTATTTCAGTCCACAGATATGGAGTTTAACTTTTCAGAATTTAGGTCCCACTTTGAGTCTGTGCCCAATACAATGCCTACATGTTAGAGTCATCTCATGTTTAAAGAATTGTACAAGCCAATTGTTAAACCATTGGTAGCTTGAAATTGGTCAAGGTAGGGGTATTTACAGCAGGGGAATTGGCAAGCACTAAAAATGAGGACTTTTTTGTTTTTGGAGAGCCAGTTGTTAAGTTTACCAGCACAGAACTGTGTGTGTGTAAGTGTGTAGCTGAGTGTAAGTGTATGTATGTGTATGTATATATATGTGTGTGTGTATATATACAGTTTACTTTAACTTTATGTTTATTTCCCCACCTTGACAAGATTTTAGTTGCTAAATGGAGGAAGCCTACATTTTCTAATTATATAAATATATATTTATTGACCTGTTAATTTGTAGACTATACCTAATCTACTTCCAAAATGTATTGTCTGGATAAAATATTGTCTTTGAAAATATAAATGTAAAACATAAATAACAATAATGTGAGTGCAAGAAAAAAAAACCTATGTAACAGACATCAAAATTCACATAATTATGACTAAAGATTAAATATTAGCTCTGAGCTTCAAAGCAGCCAAAAGAAAAAAGAAACATCAAATGTTTCACTTTATCTGCTACTAAATATTGACTAAAAAGATATTACCCATTGACATTGAGCCAACGAGTAATAAAAACATTCATTTTTGATGGCATGCTGGTCTTGCACAGTATTATATTAATACTTTGATTCGGTCTTCACATCAACTGAGGTCATTCTTATTATCATCTTTTGACAAAGGAGGTGCTGAAGCCTAGAGAAGTTAGGTATCTTGTCCCAGGTTTCTGCATGGTTAGTATATGTGCAAGCACTGTGAGCACAGGTTCCTGATGCTGATGCCCTGTTCCCAGTCATTATATTATACTGCTTGCCTTGGCTTCCACGGCAAGGTCTATCTTGGAAATTTTATTTAAAAGAGAGAAATGTTCTCTGTATGGTGTTTATTTACAAAAACTCTCTAAAAATAGGGGCCATGAGTTTTCAGTGTAACTCAGGGAAGACAGTTCTGCCAGGCCTTGCTACTGATGTCTACCTGTATTGTTGTCTGGACCCTAACCTGAGAAGATGAAAGAATTTAGGTGCTTGGGAGGCAGCCATTCTGGGTTACTCCTAACACAAACTTCCTCAAATGGTAATTATCTAGCTCAGTTTTTGGTACCAAAATGAGAGATAATTCAAAGGCTAAAAACTCCATTGTCAGGGGCTGGTGTAGCTCAGTGGTTGAGTGCCTGCTTTCAGTGTGGGAGGTCCTGGGTTCAATCCCTGGTACCTCCTAAAAAAACAAAATAAGACCTCCATTATTCATAAATTTGGGTTAAATATAGCAAAACAGTCTCTTTATGTACATGGCAATTCTACTCATGGTGAGAGGGTTTCAGCACAGTGAGTTATTTGGACTTATTAGGGTTTCATTTGCATTTGTTGCTTTGGGAGCTTCTCACTGGTTTCCCATATAACATAAGTAATGTAATGGTCCAGGCTTACAAGCACAGAATTATTTTGTGCTGGCTCCTCAGAGCAACCACCCAAATGACTAACAGATATGTGCATACGATTAAATTCAACATGGACAAAAAAGGTGCTGAGCAAACCAGAAGCTGAATAAAATTCTTTCCCTGTTCTTTAGGACTCCAGTTTCATCAGAGAGGTAGAATTGCAAAAAAAAGTTGCCCTGTGTTCACAGAATATGAAGTTCATGCTGGGTGTTGTGCCATGAGTAATAAGCTGTCTAAACCCATTTAGGTTTGCCTTCTTACTGACTACTCCCTCAATGTGGCAAGCCCACCTAGCAGCTGTCATAGTCCCTGCTGTTAGAGACTACTTGACTACTTGACAAATAGTGTGAAGAGAGACCACCAAATGTGTTTGTGAAAGGAGCTCCAAGTAAGGGTGGAAAAAATGACCTGGCCCCTAGATAAGAACTAGAATTTGTTCATTTTTTGAGGGCCTATGTAAGAACCTTTAATTTTATTAATTTTTTGAGTGTCTTTGTAACAACCATTCTTATTTTCTTCCAATAAAGTTTAAAGGTTAAGAACTAAAGCTCTGGATTCAAGCATGCTTAGAATCAACTGTCTGCTTCATCACTTACACAACAGTGACCTTGAACATACTACTTTTTCAAATGAAAGTTGAAGTCTCAGTTTCATGTGTATAAAATGGGAATAATAAGAGAATCACATGAGTTTATTTAAATGAGATAATGTATTAAAGTTCATGGCATGTGGACTGGCAGATTCCATACTGAATATATGTAAACTACAATTTTTTTGGCAGCCTTAATATGATTCAAACAGGTATTCATTCCCCGAAGACTTGTACTGTTAATTGTAACCAGATAATTTTGAACACAGAAGACCTTAATTGGTAATCAAACCCAGTTTACTGAAGAATGAATTGAAACCCAGGAAGTGACCTGATGACTGGGTCTCATGTTAGCACCAGACAGGGCTGGGTAACAGGCCTTCTCAAGGTTGATTCAATGACCATTGGAACTTTAATTCCCTTCTGGTCATCAAGAACTCAATCAAGTATTATATAGATAGGAATCCAGGAAAGAAAAGATGGGTTTAAATAAATGAAAACCTGGAGAAGCTAAGGAACGCACCAAGCACACCTGAAACTGCAGAAAGGGAAGCAGCTTCAGCATTGCTTGGAAGGATATGACTGACAGAATATAAAGGCTGTAAATTCTATGCATTAAGAGTTAAATAGCTTGCTTAGAAGGGAGTTTCTCAGGTCCTCATGCTGAGACAATTTACTTTCAAATTTAGATGTTTGCCTAGTCAATATATGTTGATCA